>JBCJKH010082142.1:0-23708 GCA_039877255.1 Loriculus beryllinus
TGCCACCCTGGGAGCTGTTCTGACACCAGCTACCAGGTCTCCTTCTCCTAAAACTTTAAGTGCTGATGGAGGTGGTAGTTCCCAAATTATTCCTCTTTGCAGTCCCCAAAGAAGACACTTTTCATTCAGATTCAGCAGAGTGACCTCGAGATGTCTGTCTTTTCCTTTTTCCCTTTTTTTTGATAAAATTTTATTTTGTGAAATACAATATACAGAGAAAACAAATCAGGTCCTGAGTGCATTTGAGCAGCTTTAGAGGAAAAAAGGTACTTTATAGCCACAAAATGACCACAGGGATTTATTGATGTTTTATTTTTTCCAAAAGATTCCATTGTTTCAATGCAAACAACATGGAAAGAGATGCTTGGGATGGATGGATCCTGGATGGCAGTTTGCCTTGGTGAAAGTTCATGGTTCTGAGATGAAAGTGTATGACCCAGAGGTGATACCTATGGATGCACAGGTAAAACTGTTGGGGTCGGAGGCACATATCATCCAGTTCTATTCAGTTTCCATGTTGGTGGTGATGGACTGAGCACGAATTTCAGGCGGATCTCGAGTGCCTTCTGGTCTTCCTGAATTTGGCTTGTTCTGGGAAGGAATGGGAGAGCTGGACTTGAAGCTGGCTGAAGAAACACTTGCAAAATGACAAACTGAGCCCTTGATTTCTGTTTTGAGGTGTTTGTTGCTTCATACAAGAGTTGGTAATATGTCTTTCTTGGGATAGAATAATAGGTCAACTAAGACCACACGGTCATTTTAAAGACAGCTGCTGGGTTTTACTTTGGACAATATAGCAGCATATCAAGGTTGTGTGAGGATTTCTGTTTAGGTGTTTTTTACCTCCTACTTGTAGAACAACTGCTAAATGACTGGGTACTTTTGAAGCCCTCTTTTTGCTATTGATCGTGCCTGTTAAAATACTCTTTTTCAGATGATTATCAAAGAGCTGTTCTGAGTACTTCACACAAGTATTCAGGGTACATAATTTGTTACAGGTTTCTGTAACATTATCAGAAGGTCTTGCTTTGATTTCCTTTAGAAAACCAAGCAAACCACAAACTCTCAAGGTGCTTATAGGATAAATATCTCAGGCTGTCAGTTTGCACGGCTTAAACTCTGGGGTTTTTTTATGACAAGATCTAGGGTGGTCTCTTTAAGCATGAGCATTTCCATGCTTGTGAATAAACTGAGCATTTTTTTTCACAGTTTGCGTATGTTTGAAAAACCCACTAAACACAGTTTCCAACCACTTATAGAGCTGTGAACATGATCCAGGGATCTGCACTCCTGTTTTCTTAGATAACAGTCTCATTTTGCTCTATTTGGGCTACTGGGGAGAAGGTGTCATGTTGGTTTTGTAACTTATACTTTGCCAATGGGCATGTAGAAGGCTTTAAGCATAGCAAACAGACAGGTTAAGTGTGCACATGAGAAGAACATACCATATGGCATCTGAGGAAGTCCACTTAGACAGACAAGATGTGCTTTACAAATGCTGTGGGGAAAGTATAGATATGCTAGTTAGAAGGAGCAGCAAATGTTAATTTGGGAAATACCTTTAAAAATAATACCTGTTCCTGAGCTGATGGCATTAAAAACACATGTTCCTGATCATATTTGACCTGACAATGTGATAGAAAGTTCTTAGGGTAGTGTTTATTGTACTAATATATTCTCTTCATGCTTAAGTGTGGTAAGACTAAATCTATGATGAATAGAGCACTTTTTCTAAGCATTAGTTATAGGGTTGGTTCCAGTCACTGCAACTGCTCTACAGAAGGTCAGAGAATTTAGAGATATGATGTTGACCAAAGCAGCTTTCTCTGTGACTGAATCTAGTCCTTCGAATGGTGTGACTGCAGGCTAAGCATGTTGTAACAGTCATTTCCACACGTAAATCTTTCGACCTAACTCAGCTGTAGTTGTGTATATTTGCCTGAGCAGCTAAAAGCAAACTGCAATGAAGCTCTGTGAGAAGAAGTGCAGGATGAGAGGTTATTGAGCTCTTGCACCTACCTTCATAGTTGATGCAGCCGTTGGAGTCTTCCTGACCTTTCATGAGTTCATCTACTTCCTCTTCTGTCATCCTCTCACCTGGAGAGTTGAGAGACCTCTGTTAATTCTTCCACAGACAACTGAAACCTACAGCTTTTCCGAAGGCTTTCCTTATTTCCTGAGTTAGTAACAAAAAGGCCTATACATGAACTGGGCGTTAGTAGTTTTAACTTTCAGTAGCAGTTTTACATGTGCATATAGACACAGGGATTCCAATTATTCCTACAGAGTAAAGAAATTACGCAGCAAATCCTCTACCTTTGTTCATGTGTTTTATGACCCTCAGATATACAGCTTTTTCTCCCTAGTCTTTATATAATGAGCACTCAATACTTCCTCTGAATTTAGAGGTAATAAACCAAGCCTTTTCCTTTGGGCTTTCTACTGAGTTTTGTGTTTGCTTTCTCTATGGGTTACCAGTTAGGAAACCCAGTTTTGGTTGGCTTTGTTGCCTCCTACCTCTCCAAACTGGTTAAAACATCCTTCCTCCCTCTCATGCCATCTAACAGAAGCAGTTTTTAAAGTGCTCATAGAGAAGATAATCCCTTACCCAGAGTAGCCAGTACGTGACGGAGCTCAGCCCCCATGACTGTGCCATTGCCTTCCTTGTCGAAGACCCGCAGACCTTCAACAAAGTCTTCATAGGTACCCTGCTCCTTGTTGTTAGCAGCTGCTTGCAACATGGGCAGGAACTCCTCAAAAGTGATTTTCTTGGCATTCATCTCTGGAAAGAAAACACCAGTTGCTACATGCTAGACACTTCTATGCGTGTTCTTTTGGCATATTTGCCCTGAAATGTGGGAGAGCCTCCCACCTCATTTGCACACTTCTTTCTTTTTGCCTGGGGGTTTGGCAGTTCCTTTGCAAAACCTGGATTCTCTCTTATGGGAGTTAGTTTTCATATCCATCTGATTTGTCACCTACTTGCTCCAGTATTCTTCTCGTATAACTTTATATGCTTACATGCACATTGTATTTCTCTTTCAGAAATGAAACTAGCTGGCTGAGTTGATCATTGAAAGGATTTTATGAACGGGGGAACTACAGAATACAATCAACCAGAAATCTTGAGCCCAAACAGTGGGGAAAAAGTAGAGGGTGGGGTGGACAACCGAGATGAGCCCCTGAGGTTGCTGGCATGTTAGTGACCTCTTCAGGGCCTCTTGGATGTGGTAGCAGAGACTGTTAGCATATTAGCATAAGAGCAGAGCCTGTTAGCATAAACTAATTGAAAATATGAATGTCCCGGGGGGGTAGTGTCCAGATTTACTCCTGACATGTTCTTTGTGGAGGCTTAAAGACTTCCAAGCTCAGTGCATCTAACCTGTTTGTTATTATGAGCCAGAAGTTGTCCATGGTGAGGCCTTCCCCAAAGGTTTTTTATTGGAGCTAGACTGTCAAATAAAAGGATCTTTATTTTTCTCTTTTTAATTTTTATTTTCTTTCCCCTGGATCTTTGCAAAGATCAGCCTTCATCTGGGCAGCAGTGGAATATAGTAGGTGGAAATATGCATAAGATTTTTGAATGTACAGTGGTTACAGGAACCATTTTGCTCCTCGGCTACATCAAAATCACTGGCAGTTACTGCTGTAATCACCTAAAGTGTTGTCATGGTCTCACCTCTGTGTTAAGTCTTCTGCTCAGTGCTTCCTGCTTGTGCTAATGCTTAACTCAGCCCTTCTGAATTGTTCCTCAGAGCTGCCTTTACTAGGCCTGAGGGTTTTGGTATAATTTAGCCTTCTTAGTGTAGTTCAGCATGACTGAAATCAGGGATCACTTGCACTAGGTCCTTGCTAGGAGGCAACCAGAGTTTTTTACCATTTCTTTTATCAATAAGAGAGGAGAAAAGGAAATGGAAAATGACTGCTATATAAATGGCCAACATATGCCTCAGCATGCCCCGGTTTGTGTGAGCTTTGAGCAGACCACTTCAGCCATCAGAAATTTATGGGTGGGTTTCCAGTCCCAGGACATGTCTTGGCTCATGCAGAAGATCCTGCACTAGAAGCATCTGAAGAGTATCAGTTACTGGAAATGGACTTAGCAAGGGCTGGGGCATAAATGGACTGTGTTGCAGCTATGTCAGGTTGGCACCAAAATGCTTCCCGCAGGCACATCTGAAGGGGGTTTTCCTCCTCCTGAGCATGGAATTCATGCTTTTCAAAAGAAACCAGAGAATTTCCATTCCCTTTCAGAGCAGAAGATCTTCTCCCTCCTGCTGTGACTGCTGATGTTGCCTAATGACAGTTCCCCAGCCTTAGGAAGGGCCCAGGAGAGACTATAGAGTACTTACCCTCTTTGCTGGGATTGCCCAGGATCTTGTTGATCTTGGCATTTGTAGGGTTCTGCCCCAGTGCCCGGATGATATCACCAACCTGGCTCAGGGTGATCTTGGCATCACCAGTCCTGTCAAAGAGGAGGAAGGCCTCCTTGAAGTCTGCAAGGGAAGAGCAATGGTTAAACTGAGCCGGGCAGCTCCTTATTGACAAGTTGTATTGACAAAGACGTGAGCCTGTTGTCTCCTGGCACTGCTCCACCAGCTCCAGGGGAGTTAACCAGGGGAACCTTTGGCTCACGATCCCAAGGAAAAACTCCTCCCCTCTGACATTTTGGTTTCACTATTTTTAAACTTTTATATCTACATTTCATGTCTTTGCTGGCTCTAATAGCTATCAATAGCTTTCTGATTAACCCCATGGTTATTTGAAGCATGGGGCTTTCTGTAGACAGTGTCATTCAAGGACAGGTGTCTTTGCATGACACAGCAGCAGAAGGTACCTCAGCAAAGACTGGGATTCTTCTGTCAAAGCACCTTGCAGTGCAAAACATCTGGCTGTTTTGATGGGTCCTGCCTGCAGTCCCAGTATTTCAACTACACAGTGCTAATGAGAAACAAGAAGATGGATTTCAAATGCTTCTACTTTTGTTTTCCTTTAAAGTTGCCTTACAATGGCATTTCTGCCCATGTTTATTCCCTCTAGTCTCTGCTCTTTGCAGTCCGTCCCTGCTTCTTACAGATGCACAAATATCCGGCTTTTCCAGTGCTAATACTTGCGTGGAGCCTTATTCCAGTGCATTTCCAATGTGTACGCTTTGACACTTTGCTTCTTTCAGTGCTACCAAATGGTCAGCCTTCACTTATTTCCCCCTTGCTGCTGAGCAAGGAATTGGGGTACACACATTTCTACTACAAAAATCAGCCCAGGCTGTTGCCTCATCGCATTGCCAGTCTTCATCTTCTGTTACAAAGCTCCATGTTAATCACCTTGCTATATTTGTTGCAATGAATAAAGAAATGTGCCTGGGGGGGGCAAAAGTCCAGGATCCAGCTGAAAAAGCATCCTTGAACCCCATATGTTAAGAGCATCTCAAGACTGCTGTTGATCTTTTATGCACTGCAGTGTCTGACAATGCTGTGTTTTAGCTCCAAGTAAACCAAGTGAAATGTCTTTCCTGTGGTCATGATGTGCTTCCAGCAGCTAGACAGGCTTTGTGTTTCACAGATCTTGTAGTAGGAATGTTGTTTTTGCCTTGGGGCATGTTTAGAAGCAATAAACCACATTTCAAATCGTGTCTTCATTCATCTTGCGCTGGGGACAGGTGACGCAGGGGTATTTAGGTTCTTGCTTTAGCCATCCATATACCTACTGCCTTAGTGGAGGAATTGCTGGCACCACTAAAGCTGCTGATACACAATGTTGGCCTGCTAGGCTGTAATCTAATACATCTGAAACTAATTCTCTTACTGTCTGATGTGAGAGACCTATAACCCTTTCCTGTGAACCCTCTCCCCTTACAGCTTTTATTGCAGGGTATGAAATCAAGGCCTTCTGGACCTGTGTGGAGCTTCCCCTTCCAATATATCAGCTTAATACCAGCTCTTGCTTTAGCAGCTGAGGTCAATAGCGCTGTAGTGATTTATACCATATGATCCAATCTTTCATTTGGTGCATTAATGACATTTAGCCAGACTGAGGTATAAAACAATGCCAGTTCGCTGTTAGCAAAGCCATCAGGAGAGTTTCTCTTGTTTGTAAATCCTATGAAGTTTTATCTTAACTGGGTTCTGAACACTGAGAGAAAAGGCCTGGTTTTATTTTTGTGTCTCAGGCATGTATTTTACTGAGTTATCTTTGCTGTGGGGTTTATCTTTTTAGTTTTGAGTGGTGTGTGTATATATGTGTGTGTCTATATATCTATTCCTAGTTTATACCTCTGCTGGAAAACATGTCTCAAATCCCTCTCTGAGGAGGGTACCACCCAGCTGCTGGGGCATCAGCCTGCGTGGATGAAAATAGTTATGAAGGGTGGGACATCTCTTTTCCTGGGAAATTCTACCTCTCAAGTAGCTTTAATTGCTCTGCTGCTTGGATCAGTTACCCCAGCATTATAGCAGCTGGATGAGCTGAAATATGTAGGGAAGCTGAACAAAGCCCTTTTCTTTGTTACAAATGCCAGCAGTTTGGAGTTGATGGCATTTTTCCATAAACTCTCCCAACCCTTTGCTAAAAGTTTTGGAATTAAAAAGTGATGAAGAGTCTGAATGATCTTTTTTTTGTGACCAGGAGTGTTCAGACTGCAGGAAGAGAAACATTTCCAGTCTCACTTACTGCACTATACTTGTCTTTATTGCTTTGATAGTGTAACCCAGAGCAGGCTGGTGTCCCAGAAATTTAGGTCTCTCCCTTAAGACCTGCTTCTAGCTATTCCTCTCCCTCTGGATTTCTAGTAAATGGCTGTATCTTCCTTCCTAAGCACTTTGTTCACAGTGAGAAGTCTACTATATTTGCTACTGAATTTTTGATGTTTCTTTAAAACCTGTAGTATTTAATATAGCCTAATATTTGAAACACTCCAACATAGATTTCCAGAGCTTCAGTGGGGATTTTTGTTCTTGCCAGAATTTTCAATCTCTTTCTAGCAGATTTAAAAACCAATTTGTAACTTGCTGGTGAAGCAGAGAATATAGCAAGATGCTCAAGAATTGCAGCATACCCACACCGTCTTCATAAGTAACAGTTTACATAAGTCACTTATTTGCTAACTGTTCCCATGCGTAATGAATGTATTTACAGTAAAGCAGCCCTTGTTCCTTCCTTACACAACACCTCATAGTAAAAGTGACATACAGGCCTCTTACATCTTCTGTCCATGTAAAATTGCAATGTTGTTGCAGCTAAGTTAAGTTTTCAGCCCACTCCCTCCTCCTGTCCTTCATCTGCGTATTTCTGCTATGACTTCCAAATGCAAGACTTGTTTTCAGCATCCTTGTGAATGGCCAGTACAGGAGCACAACTGAAAAATGTTTAGTAGGTAAAGCTGGTAACATGGCATAAACTTCTCAGCTTAGGCAACATCTAAGCACCTAGATTAATGATATGTAAATCTACAGTCAGATTCTTGTGCAGCATAAGTCAGCACTGCTCATCTGAAGTCAGGAGTGTGGTGATTTATAGCCGCTGAAGTCCTAGCTCATCCCTTCATAAAGGTTGAGCTTCTGAGCTTGTAGCTCCTCTCTGAACCCACATACATGTAAAACACATTAGCTCTCTTGTAACTTACCATCCTGTTGCTCCTTGGAGAACTCGATCTGTTGGAAGGAAATCAATCACAAAAAAATAGCTTAGGAGGGGGGGGCTGGGGGAGAACCTGTTTGTTTCCTAAAGCATCCAGCTCAATCCATGAGTCATCTTCCAAAACAGCAAAAACAGGTCTGTCAGATGTGCAGAAGTAATGCAGATAGCAGCAGAGCTGTTAAGGCTAGTGAATATTTAGCATTTGGTGGCCATTATACCCCCTCCTTCCCCATGTTAAAGTTTAACTTTTATTTCACTTACCGTTAATTTGGTCAGGAGTGAAGGACTGCAATTGGGAAGAAAAAGAGAAAAGAGAACTAGTACTGCTGAAAATGCACTGAGAGAAAGCAAATAGCACAGAGCAGTTGAGTGCTTGTATCTGTCTTGCCTGGTCTAATGAGGCCATAGCAACCTAAGCCAGCAACTTCCCTTGCAAAAATGCATCACCAGGTCTATCTTTAAAGATTCCGTTAAAATCTGCATCCCAGGGCAAGCCAGGGTTGTAGCTAGAAGCAGCAAAAGTCTTTTAGCTAACATCTTTTAGCTAACAAAGAAGTCACTAATCAGGTCCTTTACTATTTTATCATAGACCCATTTCATTAAGACCATTTGAAGCAATATTGCTTAACAAGCAGCTTGGGTATTTTACATGAACATAGCAACTAAACCAACCCTTTGACGTTTGTGTTTCAGATTCCTTTTTGGCAGTAAATTGTTACATAAAGTACTAAAAATTATATTTTCTTATATTAAATATTACTCTGTTCCTTTGCCGCTTTAACAGGTTGCATCTGATCTCAGAACTAAACTAAAATGCTTAGCAGACAGCAGTAGCAAAATGTAACCCTTCTGTCTGAAGCTATAGGAGCTGCACAGTTACCACTGCCTGGTGCAGAACTTGAGACTAACTGGAGAACCTCACATAGCCCTTTAAGGAGGAAAGCCAAGCAAACCTAAGCCATCTTCTGGTCTGTCCTTCCCCGCCCCACAACTATCTTGAGCAAGAAGCCTGATTTACTTAGGTAAAATACACTGGCTCGCTGCTAACTATTAGCTTTCCAATGGACCCACCATGGTTGAGTTGGAAAAGCAGAGCAGCAGACAGGCAGGAGGGATTAGCTGAGAGGTCTTGAGAGTGGTCCTGCTTTCCTGGCCTTTCTTCCCCTTATTTATCCAGTGGCGCTGACGGCATTGCCTGGATTAGGTGTCAGAAGGAAGCAGTCCCTCCCCTTGGCGAGTTCTTTAGCTTTCTTAGGGCAAAGTGACAGAAGGCTCCATGTCTTGATGGACATCTGATGATAGCTATTTTTAGGAGGCTGGAGAGGGGCAGGGAGTAGCAAGCAGTAAGTTTGGTTCAGGTCAGCAGTTTCTGGATCCATACTGTCAAGAGGAGATATTCCTTGTCCAGACCTACCAAGACTTCCTTCTAGGGAAGGACTCTTATTTCTCCAATAAGCTATAAAGTTAGAGAGCAAGGAGAGTAGGTGAGAGGTGCCATGTGTTAGTCCAGCTGACTGCTTTTACACATGGCTTGCAGGTTGTATTAGATGCAGCTGGATGGTCCTCAGATGTTAATGCAGTGCTCAGAGTTAGATGAGTGGTGCTGCTGCTTATCTGCTCAGTGTGATCCAGTTGTTGGCATTGAACAGAAGACTAAGCTGTTGATGGAGGTGGTGTCCAGCTGTGAAGCTTTTCATCTGCACTGGTTACATTGTCCTGTTTTCCAAAGCTAGAACCTTTTTTAAGGCAGAATTTATCCAGTTTTGGACCTAACTGTTGCCAGAGGTTAGCAGCTGGTAGGTAGAGGTACTCTGCAGAGTGCTGAGGGAGCCTGTGCTCCCTAGGACACTTCTAGGGCTGGTGTTAGGCAGGGCACCAGTATGCTTCAGAGCTTCAGAGCTCACTGGTGTGGTGAGAGTAGATATTGGTGAGGTTTTTGTGATGTGGTGGCAAGGGAGAAACTATGATAGGAGCTAAGACCCCAAAAGCTTTGTGAACTGGAAGGATTACTATTCATGATGGGGCGAGGAGTTGCAGAGTGAAAGGGCCATGGTACGACTACAAATGGTGAGTTTCTAGGTAGGTTCCAGGAGGTAGAGGTTGCACTTTCTTTGGTAACAAAGACCTAGTCCCACCATGTAGCATCCTCCAAGGTGAAGGTCAAATTTCTGAACTGATGCTGTGAGACATTGTAAATAGCTTTGAAAACCTTACTCCAAACTTCTTCCTTTCCCTATCCCCTCAACTGAGTCACCTGTGTCATGGAGCCGGGGTTGGAATGGTTGTGTGACAACAACACTCTCCCTGTTGAAAACTGAAATCCCCACTCTAAATTCTGTTGATTTCTTTTGTTGAGCTGCTCTGGGTTTTCTAATGACAAAATTAAATTAGTGAGGGACATTTTCTCCTGTAGCTCGCTTCGTTACCCTGAAGATAAGCATAATGCTTGTAAATGCCTCTTTGCGGTATATTGAGGGCTCTGAGAGCAAGAATCAAACCCAAGCACTGTTTTGGTTTGGTTTGATTTGGGTTTGGTTGTTTTTTAAACTGAACAATCGAAGTAAATCAAAATATTTAGTTGGATTTGAGACCTAAACTTCCTACCTGCTATTTTAAAAACTTAAGGTATAACTGTAAAGAGTTCTCAAAGCTCAGCATTTTAGCTGGGAAACATTCTGAACCAACAGATTTAGTTGCATTTTTGAGAAATGGTTAAAAAGTATGCTGAATAGGGAAAACTGCTCCACTGCCACTGTGCATGTTTGTGTTTTCTGCTGTTTGTGATCTATTAACCTGGGGGACCAGGTATGTATTGAGAACAAAGCTTAGCAGTGGCCAGGTGTGGTTGTATAGAAGAGGGGGTTGATGCTTTTGTCTGAATTGGCTAACATAGGTTAAGGTACCACAGTGCAGACCACCTGGTTAACGCTGGCTGGAACTCAGTAAGAAAGCTAATACGGATCTTGGCCATCAGTCCCACTGCATTAATAGAAGAGCTTTCTAAAGACTTTGGCAGAGCTGAAATGTTGCCTGGGTCAGTTCAGTGTGTTGCCTTTGGTGGAATTTTCCTCCTGCCCTCAGGCTCTTGCCTCCCCAGTGCTGCTATTGGGAAATGGGAAATGTTCACCTTGAAAACAGGATTTAAACTATATATATATGTATATATGTAAAAAATTAAGGAAAACTTAGAACAATTATCTTCAATGTTTTTTCTTCCTTCTAGATAATCTTTATGATTGGCTACAGCAAAACTTGTCCCAAAGGACTTCAGATGCCAAGCAGAAAATAGTTTGGGTGTGTTTGGCTTGGGCATAGAAAACTGATACCTGGATTAGCCATGTGGCTTCAATGGGCTATCAAGTATGTGTAGATTGAGAGAAGTCCACATGTAAACTGTGAGACTTTGGCTCAGAATTTAAATGAGGAAATACTAGCAGACCACATGAGCCTTTTATAACTGAGTCTGGATAAAACCTCACAAGAGTTTTGCTGGGGAGAAATATTCTAACACGGGCATGTTGTATTCACTTGAATTAAGAACCACCTTGCTTTAAGCCAATAGAGTCTGTTGTGTGCTAAAAATACTACTTGCTCTGAGTAAGGCCACAATATAGAAAATATTTCAGCCTTAAAAGAAACTAAAGGTGGGATTTCTGATTCTCTAAGGAGCTCTCATGAGCTTCAAGAGATAGAAAGAAGTATTGTGCAGTGATCTGATCTGTTTTAATCCTGGCAATGGTCTCTGCGTTATCAGAGAATGCATCTTGGGGCTTCAGGGAGGATGTTGAAAGTTTAGGAAGTTTGGCTTTGCAAAAAAAGAATGCACCTCCCTCAGAGGAATAATGAAAGGTTGAAGGGAATGCAACATGTGGAAAGACCACAACAACCTGGAGTTCTCTAACTTGGCTTAGCCCTTGTTTATGGCAAAGTTATTATCCAGAAAGTTATCACCAAAGGGATATATGTTTGGGTTGGGAATTTTGTGATTAAGGCTTTTTTGTTGTTGTGTTTTAAGAATAAGGCTTTTGCCTGTATCATATGTGACCACCTTCTAGTCATCTTGTTGCTTGATAGAAACATTTTGGCCAGGTCTCAGTTATATAGGATGGGGTGGTAGGGTTGTATGCAGCTCACTATTGACAGTTAAGCAGAAGACCCAATCCACACACATCTTTATTTCCAAGCTATTACCAAAGTTCCTAATTTCCCAACAAATCACTGGTTGATGGGGCTTATGGCCCTGACCCTTGCAGCAGGGTGATGTTCTCACCTATTCACACCTTGCAGCATGGTGATGTGCTGACCTATGAGACTAATACAGCATTTCTGAGTGACAGTCACTTTGTGCTCCCTGTAAATGTGTAGGTGTCTGGCCAGGGTGAATAGGCTTGGGAAAAAGTGCTGCTGGGAGTTAAAGCATTCAGCTGCTCCATCCCCTTGTTACCCTTTGGGTGAATATAAAGAAGGGAATCATCTTAGCATTTTATTAGAGGGTCACCAGGTATTACGAAGTACTCTCTCTGTAGAAGAGACCAAGAACATATCAGATACCTTGGAAAATCAGAGGGGAAAATCTGAGAGTCCCCCAGGATACTCACTGTATATTTAGGTTTCTGCTCAGGACTGGTGGGATTTCTCCGGTATTAGCTGGAGATAAGGTAGGATTGTGCCTACTGCAGTTCATGTGATACCTACTCACCATTAGTGCCTGCTCCTTGGTTAATATAGCTGCACATCTTTTCTAGTAGACATCACTGAGTGCAGGATTGCACAGCTGTCAAAGCTCTCTGCAAAGCAAGCTGTGATTCCCCTGTCCCTCACCCCAGTTTGATAGCTCCTGTGATCAATGCCACAGATCTAACAGAGGCTACTTCTCATTTAAGTAAGAATCAACAGCCTGATGGACTTAGCCTCATGTCTTTTATGAAGCAGAGACATATTAGGAGCAGATATGCCCTTGAGAAAGAGAACTTTGTTTTGAGAACAGAGCTGCTTGGCAGCACAGTTGAAGAAAGAATAAAACCAACCGCCTTTAATATAGGAGAGAAAATTGGGCATGCGAGATACCCTAAGGTTTGGAAGAAGAGTTCAAAACCTCTTTGAGTTTAATGGATTTAATTGCAGATGAATTTGACCTTTTTTTTTCCTAAGCATTCCGTGTAACTTTCCAGTTTATTTTATCTGAAGGGTTGTTTAGGATTGGTTTGGTTTGTATCAATGTGTATGGGTGAGAGGAAACGAGAGGTTCTGGAGCCCCGCTCTCCAAGGGATTTGTTGTTTTAACGTGCCTCCCAGCGGCAGTGTTGCAGTACTGACAGTATTTAGACTGCTGCTGCTTGACATTTAAGTGCTATGAGGCAAATCAGCCCGGTGAAAGTGCTTTTTGGCAATGGGTATAAGATGTAATAAAGCCTTAGTGACGTGGGGCGAATTTCCAGATTGGTTGTTTCATATCTCCTTACAGACAACTTCTTTCTTTACTTGTCATTGGCTAAATTAAGTCACCTTCTTGCCTTATGTAAGATGAACCTGGCTATCTTGTTACTATCTGTTACAATCTCTCTGTGCTCCAAGGGGGCTTAAAACAGTGTTTGAGATATATTGGGGGGTTGTTTTGATGTATTAGTTGATAGGAGAAGGGCTCTGCCACGCAACTGCTGTTAACACTTGAAATTACTCTGCAAGGTCTTGAAATGTTACTCTCTAGTTTGCTTTAAATTCCAGTGTTTGTGCCAAAGTGTGTTGCTCCCCAGACTCTCTGGGGATAGTCTATAGATAACGTTTTAAAATGCTGCCAAAGCTGTGAATTACTAAGAATGGATCTTGCAAACAATTAATTTCCAAATGATTTTTCAGGTTAGTAGACATAAAGTGGCTCCTATATGTATGGACATTTGTATAGTAATATATATATAAATTGAAGGATTCTTTGTTTAGGAAGAAAAGGAGGCAAAGTTCTTCTGGAAACCTTGCAAAGAAAACTAAGTGGTGGCAGTTCAGTTTGCTTTTCCTTCTGGTTTTCAGCAGTACCTGAAGGGATGCCTTGATATGTTGCTGAGTCTGATGTCCGAGTTGCTTGTCCTGGGATACCTTCATGCCGTGCCCATGCAATGATTTAGCAACTGCCACCAGTGTGGGTCTGTTATCAGTAGTGAGATTCATGGGGACAAGGGGGTTGGCTGGGGTGCTGTGCTCTGGATTGAACCCTGAATGGTGCTGCACTGCAGTGGTCAAAGCAGTAGCAGGAAGCTGGACTGGATGGCATCAGATAGGCACCTTTACGTTTCTTAAGGCTAACTCATGTTTGTCCTTGTCCCCTTCCTACCTGAAAGAGCGCTAGGTACTGGTGACCTTGTGCAATGGGTGTATCAGTCTTAGAGAATCCTTCGGGAGTTATTGCTGGAGATCAGGCATAATCGGAAGGTCTGAGCCAAAAAGCTCAGGGCAAAACCTGCCAGTTCCTGAGAAAGCCCTTAGCACTCTGAGCAAAGCTGCTGTTACCACTCCTGTTCTGACACCACAGCTTCACATGGAGTTTGTCTGCAGTGTAATAGTGTCTTGCAGCTGCAAGCACTTCATCTGACACTTGCAGCCCTGCTTGCCCTCCAGCCCAGAAGGTTTCTGTCAGTGCATTTTAGTGAGTTTCTCTCTCTGGTTATATCCAATGCAGTGTCTGTTCAGAGATGACCTACTTGGGTAGTGAATGTCATAAGAATTAAGGACACTTGGTGGAACACTTTATACTGCCTTAAGAGCTCTGTATTTAAAACCAAATAATCACACAGGTTTGCTTCCATGCAGCAGGCTTCAGCATGCATCACACAGTTACGCAAGGTCTTTGCAAGTCTTTACTAGTTGATAGCTTCTAACCATTTTTCCCCTAAAGATGTAGGTAGTTTATCTGCAGCAGGCCATGGAGTCCTGTCATTTTGGTCCTGTAAACATCAGCGTGGGAAGCCTTGTGTAAAGACTGAAATAGAGGGCCTGGTGTGACACTGCATCAGGGTGCTGCATGTTCAGACCACCACGTGCAGAGCAGAAGACTAGGAGCACTGCACTCAACATCTTCAGCACCAAAACATCACAGTGCTAGGAGCCTGGGCTTGGTCCAGGGTTAGGTTGTGTGTGCTGGGAGAGGCCCTTAGATTTCCCATTAAAAAACCCCCCACATTTAACATGTTGGTGATAGGGACAGAGTTAAGCCAATTTGGGCAATATGAAATTTATCCATTTCCTACTGCCTCAATTGGAAAACCAAGCTTGAGACATCTCATCCCAGTCATTGCAGACGCAGACCCATAGTAATGCTGTTCATCAACTCAGTGTTTCTTCTCACCTAGCCTTATGTGGGAGAAGGAAGTTAAAGCAGATAAGCTATCTTTTTGGGAATGTCCTTGGCTACAGTTTTAAGAGAACCCCAAGAATTCTGTAGTTCAGAAGAGGAACCATACAGTCATTTTGCTTTCAGTTGTGGTTGGTTCCTGGTGGTCATGCTGAAGCACATCCATTACCCTGTTCTTTGCATCTCAGTTATGATTTAATCTTTAATCTTTGTATCTATTGCTTAAATCCAGGCCATGCTAGTAATAAGGAAAACTGAAGATGTAAGTTTGGTCTAGAAAGGTTTGTGCAAAGCAAATTGAGTTTTATGTTATTTCCTGAGTAGGGGAGAAAAGGGTCTTTACATCTTCATTTAGGCCCAAATTCTTCCACCTTGCCTTGCCTCTCTTCCTGTGATTGTTGTAGTCTGAAGTGAGCCGAGAAAGGGCTGAGTTTAGAGATTTGAATCCTTAAGTCTTCCTGTTACTCAGTTTTATAGTCAATAGATGGTGCTCAAAAATAGAAAATCCCACACCAGCTGCTATTAGTATGAACAAATTACCAACTATTTGCTTTAATTGGGTTAATTTAAAGTGGGGAAAAAAGAACAGAAGAGGGTGAAAGACCTGTCACAACTTCTGCTGGTGACAGGCAATTTGGGGTGCCTGTACTTGCAAGAACACAGCCTGAGACTTCTTAAGAGAGGAAAGAAAAAGGCACCTAACTTTCAAAGTGTGCACCTTAAAAGGCCCACAGAACCAGATTCCCTGAAGATGGAGGGGTACCATTGGAAGAATGGCTACCTATGTTTGTAAACCACCTTCTTGTTTGTTTTGGAGAATATTATGATGTCTGCTAATTTAAAATGAGGTGCACTGCCAAATGTAAAACCCTGTAAAACCCTTATTAGGCAGCTCTACCCTTACCTGCTCCAGTTGTAACAGTTAAAAGGGGGTTGGATGTCTCCTTATGAAAGCTAACAAAGCCTTTCTGTGTGTTTGCCTGCTGTGTGATTCCCCAGATCATCCTGGCATTCCCAGACACTTCTCGTCAGTATCAAGCTCTGGCACGGCTGCTAGTTCCCCTGGAGAGTGGAGGGGAGCCCCTTGATGCCCTTGTTCAAAGTGCTGGAAGCTCTGGCTCCACACCTGGTAAATCAGCACAAAGAGCCCCAGGACAGGATCATTCACTGGATCATTCAGTACTCCTTGGCTCCAGAGGTTTGCTGGAGGTGGTGCTGTGCCTTTTCTCATGCTGAGACTTTGGTGCTTGAATGAAAGGATTCTGGTTTAATTAATGCCAATTAAGGAACTGGGCTAAGACTCTGCCACATCTCCCAGGAAATGGTTTACAAGAAGACATTGTTTCCCTTCACTGCCTGAGCTCCCAAAGAGTGAAAAAGGATAACCCAGGCTGGGACCCTGGGAGGTTTTCAAGTCCCTGCCCTGCTCCAAGGCACGGTAGAAAGCACCATGGTTGTTCCTCGTGCCTGTCAAAGAGCCCGTCACTGGAGGTGCCACAGTCTGCCTGGGCAGCCCTTGACCATTGTGGGGTCTCTTGGTGAGAGGAGGATCAGGGATAGAGGGGATGTGGGTTTCTGCATCACCTTGCAGCCATAGCTGCATGGTTGGGTAGAGTCCCCTTCTGAAAAAGGGAAGTCCATTCAATCCTGCAGCAGCTCTGAGGCACCCTGCTCCTTGCCTGGTAAGGGCATGATGGAGAGTGGAAGAGATACTTATAGAAAGAGATCTGGTAGTGATAAATATGTGGGGCAGAAGGCTGTGCCACCCACTGCATTGCAGAGTAGTACTGTAACCTCCATCGTGCTTCTCATGTCACAGAATGGTTTGGGTTGAAAGGGACCTTAAAGCTCATCCAGTTCCAACCCCTTGCCGCGGGCAGGGACACCTTCCACTGGAACAGATTGCTCCAAGTCCCTGTCCAGCCTGGCCTTGCCCTTATCTTCACTTATTCACAAATAGGAATAGTAATGCCTATGTGCTGCCATTAGTGTTAAAAGACAAGTTTTCCCTTTTACAAGCCCAGTTCCCCCCTTTTATTTAAAGAGGGAAATATTTTATCTGATATTAGCTTTTAAAAGAAAGAGACTTCAAGGAGGCTATCTTCCCTTAGCAGTCTGACTACCTGTGTACCAGGATACATTTCCTGCCATTACAGAGAGCTGTCTGGGTAAAGGAGTGAACAGAGATGTCTCAGACTGCAGCCAGCCATTTTTTTAGCTGATGATGTGCTATTAAGCCTATTTATGTAAAGATAGATTAAGTAAGATCACTGGAGTTGAAAATTCTATTTTCTCCTGATGAACTGGCCATAGAAAGCTATAAAATCCCATTAAATTATTTAGTAGGAAATCTAGCTTGCATTCCCTTTCATTTCTGGAGATGAGTGAAATGTGAGGTCTGATCTGATTTTCAGACAGTATTCTAAGAAGCCAGTGGGCTTTTTATATAGCCTTTACTATGATCACCCAAAGTATTTCAAAGTGTCTTTTTTGCCCCCTCTTGCACTTGTTTTACTTTGCCAGCAGGTTCAGCTTCTGTCTCATGGGAAGCTACAGACTATTCCAGAAAAATACTGACTACTGATTGTGAAAATTAAAGTAAACTTCAAGAAATTTCATTAAATGGCTCATAATCCTGGGACTACATGTATTAAGATGCCTGAAACAGAATTCATCATGAGATGAAAATGAGTATGTCCTATTAGGAGTCTTTGTACTCCTTCTTTTCCCCTAAATAGGCATGATTCCTTATGTAGAGTTCAGCAGATAGGTCCCAGGACCAATCGGCTTGGTAGGTAGGTGGAGAATAGCTATTTATAGTCCTACCCAGAGAAACTGGTCTGACTTCATCTCTTTAACCATTTAACCTCCCGCTCCTCTTTCCCAAGTAAAGAATTGCCTGACATGGAGGAGTTTTCTCTGAAGGGTCAAGGCAACACGCAGAGATGCAGGTTGGCATGCGAAGCTAAAGACAGCATGAGATCAAATGGAAGTGCAGTCAGAGGGAAATCTCCAAAAGACTCTTCCTCTTTGTTGATTTCAGTTTGCAGCAAATGACTAATTCTGAGCAAATCTGTAAAGGTGAGAGGAAACCACTTCCGTTCATGGCTTTCCAGCTCATGGCCTCGACCAACCAATGTTTGCTGTACAATGCAAATGAAAATAGGCAAAACTCCTAATTCATTAAATAGTTCCCTTCCTCTTAAATCTGTTTTCTTTCTGCTTTTAAAGATGAGCCATGCTGACCTCACAATACTTGACCGAAGGGCCATCAGGTGCTAGCAAAAAATTTGAGAATGAATTTGAGGGCAAACTGCACAACAAGGTTTTGTTTCAGTACAGTGCTATGGGAAAACATTGTCCTTCAAGTTTCAATAGCCCCTTCCTGTCCTTGTGCACCTTTTCTGGGGGGAAAAGAGAACAGGGAATGGGGATGTTGTTGCTGTTTTTTAATTTTCTTTTATATTTCGTTTTACCAAACAGGTCAGACTGATACTGATTTAGTAAAAAGTTCTAAGGGCCACACTCCAAAATACTTAGGAAATCATCAGGTTTCCCTCTTGTGTTAAATCATGCACCATGCCTTACACCCATCAGCTGCAAACACAATCAAAAGCTCAGGCAGGTCAACAACTCCATCCACTGAGGTTACTCATTCATTTCACTGCAGTCCCCAAACCGGAACCAACCACACACAACCTTTCACTGCAGGTCCCTGTTAGCTGGGACTCTGCTAGCTTTCGCCTTTGGCAGGGCTTTGGCTCCATGATCAGCACACTTTCATCCATTTACCTTGATGCTCTTGAGGTCGATTGCAGGTTGTTTGGGTGCTGCTGGTGCGGGTGCTGGTGCTGGCGCGGGTGCTGGTGCTGGGGCTGCTGCTGGCTTCTTTACGTCCTTCTTTGGTGCCATTTTGTGTTGCTTAAACTTGAAAGTAAAGGTGCCCCCCTAAAAAAACCCTGCAAAACCCTTAAAAGTGATTCCTGGGAGAGGAGCAGTGGTCAGAATGAGCTACAGCCTGTGCCCTGGAGGTGGACCCAATGTGTTAAACTCTATAAGGGCATATATATATTTCACTTAGTGCCTCGTACAGTCCTGACACATCCAGCTGGATTGGACAGCTTGCTAATCAAGGGGGATGTCATTCCAGCGAGAGCTATAAATGGAATATAAGAGTTCAAGGCTTCATAAGATCAAGGGACTTCGGTAGCTTTTTTCCACCTCTTTAAAAACTCCAACCACCTTCTCTGTGTGTATGTGTGTATATATATGTATATAATTATTTTAATGCAGGCAAAGGAGAGAGCAATATGACAAACCCAGTTTTGGATCTGCTGTCGATATTCGGGCGTGGATTGAACAGTCCTTTTCTCATCAGAATTTCAGTTCTGTTTAAGTAATAAATCTTCTTTCTTTCCCTCTCTTCTCTTTTTTCCCCATGCAGCTGTAGTGCTTCAGGAGGATTCAGTTTCAAGTAGGAATTTTGACTTTCATGGCTGGGAAGATCATCAGTTTCCACCCTCATTTGCTTATCTCCCCACAGCCCCTTACTCCTCCTCTGGCTCCTTCTTTTACAAGGAAGTGTTGATCAAGCAAAGGCTCTGGGTGTTTAAAAATAAAGCAGACAAATATGGAAAACGCTGCAGGACCTTCAGCCAAGGCATCTCTCCTAGACCCTGAGTGTTCTTACTATTTCAGCTCTTCTTACTATTCCTTTCTGTCATATTAAAGACTGTGCTTAAAATTGAAAATCATTTCCTTTAATCTTTTCCCTTCACCTTTTTCCTCTCCTTATGGATAAGCTGTGCCCTGATAGAATGGAGATCAGCTGGACAGTATGTTTTCCCACACAAAAGACTTCCTTTTCTAATGCAATTATGACTGGAAACTAGCCATGAGGCAACGGAGATACTTCTGTTTTCACCTTTTTTGCTTGCCCATCCTGTGACTTTTGTGTCTCTTTCCACTCCTCAGTCTCCTGATGGACCACCCTGCTCCCCATGCTCGCCAGCAGACACAGCTTTCAGGAGAAGATGGCTTTTCTGGTTTCAGTAGACTCTTTCCAGCACAGCAAAAGAGCTTCAAACTCTTTAAAACCTGATGGTTCCCTCAGGTTGGTTCATTGAGATTTCCTGCAGGAAAACCCAAGCCTGTTCATTGTTGCTCCCTTGCCCATCAATCTCTCCCCCATTTATTCTCCAAGTTCCTGAAGTTCTGTGCTACTGAGTGCAAGGCTTTTGATGGGCTCCTTATTTCTGTCTCGTGAACACTGTGGAGTGTTTTGTAATGAGAAACATAGTCTTGGACGGACCCTTTGCATCCAAAGGCTGGCAGTGTATCCAGGCATGTGCTTTTCAGGCTAATGGGCTTTAAGGAAGGAAAACTTACAAAGATGCATACCAAAAAAAGGGATGGAGAGTGGGTAAAGGTGTATTTTCATGTAAGAAAACATGTGCTCAGGTTTAACAAAATCCACCAGATCCTGGAGGTATGGAGAAATGGATCCTGGAGGTATAATTTGAGGGTGGAAGTAAACTGTGTTTACAAATAGTGGAAATAGATCTACAGCAGTGAGAACTTCAATTGCAAGGAAGAGCCAGTGATGATCAAGTCACTTCTACAGTCACCTGAGGTTTGCAGTGAAATAAGACTGCAAGCCACCATCAAATACATTTTGAAAGGAAGACAGGTTTTCAGAAATGAACTATGAACATAGTGCTGGCTCTACACAAGTAAGAACTCAGATGTGTCTGAACATGCTTTATGCTGTCAGGAAACAAGGGTTTGTGAGGAACTGCCATAAAATAGGTGCAGAGGAGGACAGCAGGTCATTGTTTCAATTGCTGGGAGAAGGATTTGGATCCAGTCAGTTTTTGAGCTTGGGATAGGGCACTATAGGTTTATCTGCCTGGCAAGCTTGGATGTGTCCCAAGACATCTCTGAGTGTGTCAGGTCTGTCCCTAGGGAGCAGAGTTGTCCCAGGTGATGCAGAGGAGGTGTGTCCCTGTGCTCTCGCATGGAAGCTGCTGTCATTGTACCATCTCATCCAGGGCTGCAGCAGGAAGGCTCCTTTCCTGCTTTTAGCAGCAGTTTGGTGTGAGCAGAAATACAAGCACAAACCCCTCATGCTTGTTGGAACTTGCCCAGATCCACTTCTAAGGCAAAGCAGCAGCAGCTGAGGATGTGAGTTATCACTGGCATCTGCCTTGTCTGCTGCACAGCTCCTAGGGAGTGCATGGATGCCCCTCTCCTGCAGGAGAATCCATGGCAAGGGGAGACATAACGAACAGTGACAGAGCTTCAGATTTCTTAAGACCCCAGAAAATCCAGTAGTAAGAAAGCTGCTGGTTGGAAATCATGCCCTGGTGGTCCTGCTACTCACTGAACCAGGGGTCAGCTTGCTTGGGGCTTGCCAGGTTTTTACAAACAGTTTAATTGATAAGGATAAAGTTCTGGTCAACACAAAACTTCCAAGTATTTGGGCTGCATTTGGTTCAATTAATACAAGGGAAGTGTGTTTTTCACCCAGAGCATTGCTAGGATTTATTCTGACACTTCAGAAGTGGAATATGTTCCTTTTCTCAGGCTGAAGTCACACAGAAGTAGCATTGACTGCAGCACCAGAATGGGAGTTTCGTTGCACTGCTGGATTGCAGTTACTCTGAAGTCTCTGCGTTTCTGATCCAGTTTTAAGAGGATGCCTCTGTCTTCAGGTTTAGTATAGCCCAGGGAGTCAGACCCTTCTCTGTGAGGAGTGAAGCAGTGGTTTAAATTCATGCAGTGAAGCAGGAGACTAGATCTCCCTCTTTCAGGGGAGCGTGCAAGTCATGGAGCTGTTTGAAAGGGTGAGCGCTGCTGCTTCTGTTTCACAATGAACTAACTCCCTTTGAGACTTTTGCCTTTTGCTGTCCAAAGTGCCTGAAAAAGCAATTAACTTCCCATTTTGCCAGCAACTTAAAACCAAACTACTTGCTTTTTCATTATCTGCATAGAAGCTTCTCTTTCATTGTACACTACTGATAGTACACCATAGTGACTGCCCAACAGACATTTGTGCTAGTTACAGCGTTGTGCAGGGGTGAGAAGGTAAAGCATGCTTCTTTCAGGGTAAGTGTGCTCAGAGGAGCTTAAGCCTGTGGTTTCCTTCTGGGGGCTTCACTCTGCTCAAGAGAGCAGGAGGGCTGCGTTAGGAGGCCACAGAGGAAGAGATGCTTTTTGGGCAAGCACATGCTAATCTGTATGTTACTGTTCTATTGCCACTGCAAGTTTGGTGCATCTGTTTGAGTGCCTGTTTCAAATGTGGTTTCCTTGCTTGTTGTCAAGTTGATCCCAGGATGTCAGATCAAGTGCCTGGGGAGGTGTTGGTTACTCAGAAGGCTCTGGTGGGAGTTTCCTTTCAGAAAAGGTGTGTACCAGTGAGAATACAAACTGTTTACAAATACCGAAGGACAGTCAACCTATTCCAGTCTCTTCTTGACACCTTTGTCCTGTCCCATGCACACTTATCTACTATGGTTCAGCTGTCTGACATGGTCTGCCTTTCCTGTGATCAATTCCTGTCTGACACCTGTTGCTGTTACATATTTGCCATGCTCCTGTACTGAAGGTTGGGTGGCTGCAGTGTCAGCAGGAAAAATCCAAGTGTACGTGTACCATGTGGCAAGTACAAGCTTTGAGAAGGATCGTAATGGTTTGGAGTTATGCCCTGGTACAACAACCTGCTTTATTCAGCCTATAAGTGAGAAGTGATGCCACTATCCAAAGTTACAAGAAGTACAGGGAAATTCATGGAAAAGCCTTTTGAATGCAAACACAGGGAGATTTAGTGAAATTAAAAACTAATACATGGGATTTTTTTTTTTTTCCTAGCACCAGTGTCCTGGGTTTGGCTGTGATTGAGTTAATTTTAGGTTGTGAAACTCATTGCTGGTGGACTATTTAAGGCAAAGAACCTAATAAGATGCAGGAAGGAGCTTTCCATTTAGGTAGTTATCAAGATTATCAGTGTTACTATAATTAATAACAAATTTGGAAGGAACATATATTCCATTTCACTGGGCTTAAAGCAGTTCTTGAACTTGCTAGAGACTGGGTGCATTTTCCTAGATGATGTAGAGATCTTTGAGCTCCCTCTTAAACATGTGGGTTTGGTCATAAAAGAGAGCTGACCACCTCTGCTGGCTGCTCCTCGTTTCATTCTCACATATTTCACCACAGGCTTAAAGGAACAAGGGACCTGCTGCCAGAAAGCTCTCTCAAGACCTGGGCTTCAGGCTGTAATGCTGTGTGCAGCAGGGTGCCTAACTGACCTGCTAATGGTCTGGATTTGTCAGTACTTACAATGTGTGAGGCACTGTCAACACAGAAAGGCAAAGCCATTTGCTATCCCACCTGCAGGACATCCTGATGAGGTGTGGAAGCTTGTGCAGAAGAGTCAAGCCCAATAAACGGCCAGGTCAGTGTGTTTCAGAGGTCTTTGTCCAAAAAGGGTTGTCCTTGGGAAGGTGGTCTGGGAGCAAGGCACAGCACAGGAGGTGGTGTACACTGGGGTGACAGCGCAGGAATGTCACCAGTGGACAGTCAGGTCACCATGGAATTTGCAGGTGATAGGAAATAGGGCAGTGATGGATGAGCGCTGGAGACAGTGTTGGTTTTTATTCTTCCCTGTGAGGGTGCTGAGGCGCTGGCACAGGGTGCCCAAAGAAGCTGTGGCTGCCCCATCCCTGGCAGT
>JBCJKH010082148.1:0-18633 GCA_039877255.1 Loriculus beryllinus
CCTGGTAGAAGGTCTCTCTTTATCCTTCTTATTAGCCTCTCTTGAATATTGAAGACCACAATAAGGTCTTCCCTAAAGCCTTAGTAGTAACAGTAGTAGTGTGTGTGTGTGCATGCACATACCAAAGTAGTAGCATATAAGCTGAAGCAGTAGTATATATTTCTAGGCTGAAAAACTTGCATTAGCTCCTTTTAAATAAATGCACAAAAAAATATTTAGTACCACTCCATATTATGCTTAATACCTTAAATACAGTATACAAAAATATACCTATCAGTTCAAATACATCTGACTATAGTATAGCCTGCTTCACTTGGTTTGGAAATTTAATGAGACAACCTGGCAATATATAAGAAATTACGAAATGGAAGACAATGAAGTCTTCCTAAATATTATGTTTTTCTTATTCATTTTAAATTTGCTTTTACAAACAGCTCTATGAATAACTGAATTACATAAAGCTATTTCAGTAAATAATAGCAGAGGACCTTAACCCTACACTCTTGAGAAAAATAGACCTTTTCCTGCAGGCTGCTGAGTTGGATGTGGTTAAAAATGCATTCTGAAGTGCACAGAATTGTTTTCTCATGCCATTTGTACATCCTGCTCTTAGTCTTGTTTACAAAATAATGCAGAAGCATCATAAAAGAAAACAAATGCAATTTAACAACAGAATAGCTTTCTCCACACATGAAAGAGAAAGGGCAGGGTATGGCAACTTGGCTACTGCAACAAGCCAGTAAAAAGTGTTCTGTCTTCTCTAGCACTGTATTAGCTTTTCATCTTTTTGTACTACTCAGACATCTAGTTAGGGCAGCCCCACAGACTTGTAAGTGGTGTTTCCCACTCCTTGATTTTGATACTTTCCCTCCCAAGAGTTGCTCAGACATGATCCAGAAGCCAGACCCAATCTCTAGAAACCGCTCTTTTAAGTCACACTTGATTTGCAGGTTGGCTTTCTGCTCCTTATGTAACTGTACTTTATTTAAAAGAATAGGGTCACCATAACTTTCTTGGTAAGGTATAAATACAGAAGAATTACCCTGTAGTTCACCAATCATTTCAGATCCATGACTTCTGTCCCTTCGTTCCGACTCCAAAGCTGCTTGAAGTTGGTAATAATCTTTCTCCACCTGCAGTTTCGTGCTTTCTAGAACTCGGCACCTTTCCTGGAGTTCTCTGTTCAGTGATTCTACCTGACTTAGTGACTTGCTCATTTCTGTGTTACCCTTTCGCAGTCTTGCTGCTGTATCCGATTCTGTCCTCAGCAAATCATTTGCTTCTTCTAGCTGTTAAAACAAATCAGACAAGATTATCAAATATACAAGTTATCTGGACCAGTTTTGTTGTATCTGAATGCTCGATACTGCTTCTCAAACCAAAGAAATAAAGATACGGAACAGAAGCAACGTACTTGTTTTTGTAATTGTGTTATCTTCTCAGTTGAAACTTGTGAATGCTGGTTGATTTTTTTCAAGTCTTCCATCTGATCTTTTAGTGTGGACACTAAAGAAAAATTACAGTATTAATCGGTTTTAAAAAAATCCTTAGATTTCCTGTTCTGTTGTGTTTGTTGGGTTTTTTATCCAAACACACTCAAATTCTTGGCATATAATAGGTCTTTTGTTGACTTTCTGCTTCTTATATACGTTTCTAGGTCAAATTCTGTGTTTGCAGAACAGCACCACATAACTGTAGAGAACAGAATTTGGAAATAAAGACAAAACTATTCTATTCAAATAAAAATAAGCTCAAAATTTATGTCAATTATTTAAAAATATTTAAAGTTGCATAGCACTTAAGATACCAAGGAAGTGAATTATTTCTCAAAACACATCATACATTTCATCAGTCTCAACGTTTGGACAACACAGCATACCTTCATTTTCCACATTTCGTCTTTTTTCATTCTCTTGTTCAATTTTTCTTTGGTAGTCATTTATCTTATGTTGCAATACCATCTTTTCCTTCTCAATCTGAGACACTGTTGATTCCAAGTTCTTTCTTTGATTTCCCTAAAATGAAAAGCATTTGTATTTTCCATTTACATTTTAAGGAATGATCCTCAGACCACTAACTCTTCAACTAATTAATCAAGAAAACCAGTAAGTGAGTTTATGGTTTCCTTTAAAAGGTTTTCAGAAAAGATAGCTTTTTTAAGTTTGACATAACAAATTAAAGAAATTATTAGAAAAGTTATCATTAATGTGATTGTAAGTAAGTAACTTAAAATTCAGAGACAACATAAGGACTCAAAACAAAATCATCTGTACGTTAACTTTTAGAGTAACTTGTTTGGTAAACTAAAGAAGTTTTGCTTAGTCACAACTCATCACAACATTTAGCAGGGAAAGCAAAATTCAGCATGATATGCAGAAACCAAAAAGGTTTTGAAAATTTGTACCAATAAGAGTGTATCTTCCAATGCCACGTTATTGAAATGTGATGGTTTCCTCACAAATTAAATCTCAGGACCATTTTTTAATCACAGAAGAAATATCTTAAGTCATAAAAATATTATCCACTTCCTTTACTCAACCAAGAAAGGTTCACTGAGGAAAAAAATCTTACCTCTTCATCCAGTTCCTTCATGATCTTGTCTAGCTTTATGTTTGAAGATCTGAAAATAAAATCATTTAAGTCATATTTGAGAAGGATATATTATACATAATGGCTTTCTAATGAACTAATTTAGGACCATTACTGAAGTGAACTACTGTTATTTTGTAATATATATCTGCATTAGAACAAAAACCAATTACTGGAAATAATTTGTAAAATATATTAAGTATTTATCAACTTTGCTGCAGATTACAGATGCAAAACTTTAGGTTCCATACTTTCTCCCTTAATCTCCTTAATAAAAAACAGTTTCTTAATAAAAACAGTTTCATGTACACAACTGGTTATCCTTAAAACTACAATTCCCCAGGGAGCTGCTAAAACTTTCCCTAGTTATGAACTTTTCAAATAGCTAAAACAGTTCATTAATTTAACAGCTCCCTATTATGGATAAAGATATTTGAATAATATTATTTGAAAGTCTCTTTGCTGAAGCAATATATTAGAACATAGTACCATAGAGATAGTGAGGTGCATAGTAAAACTTCAGCTAACCGACATACCCATTGCGGTTTTGTAGCTAGCTATCAGTCTTCAGAGAGCTACCAAAAAGGACCCTGGTAGGTACAATAAGTAGCAATATAACCTATCTACCAAGTCTGCAGTAAACAGTATGACATACGAGAAGACACACTGTTGTGCTTTGACATCTTGAGTAGTACTGCAGTAAGACAGTTACTAAGTAAGCGACAGTGTCAGTGTCACACAGTTTAAATTCACACTGCACCATTCTGGCTACCAGTTAACACATAAGTAGTCTCTACAGCTACACTCTATGGTCCTAATACACAAGCCTAAATTTTTCCTATATCTTACACCTACTGTTGCCTCCTGGCTTTATTTAGCCCTTCAAGAAAAGACTTCAAAAGGAGAAGCTAACTGAGGGTGAATTTAGTTGGCATGGAATCAGAGTAAAAACTTCTAATTATCAGAAAAGAATCCCAACTGACTTCAAGTAGCTTATGGAGTAGGCAAATTCTCAGTTATTTCTTCAACATGGTAGAAACAAGATTTCAGAAAGCAAATGCTTGCTCTTATCTATCAGTCACCAGAAAAAAAAAAGAGGAATGTGTTTTTCCAACAAGTACCATGTATTTCGAAACCAGACAGTTTTAATAATCAAATACATGGTGTATATGCAATATTTTTTAAATCAGCATGATCATTATGCACCTCAGTCCAATAAAACATCAGAGACAACCAGGTAAACGCAAACATTTAAGTGTTCAGAAAGAACATGTGTTACATGGGTGCCAATGAAAACAAAACATTTACTTCATACTGTATTCAAGAAAACTGTTTAAGCACTGGTTTAGAATGATTTAACCTTGTGTTTGAACTCCCTTGAAGAATTACAGTACCATTTTTAGTATTATTCTGGTAATCCCTAAAGCAGTAATACAGAACTGAAGTGTTACATGTATCTAAATTATGTACACAATTAAAGTTCTAAGTCTCACCTGCATTTTTGCTCCATTTCATCTTTCAACTGCATTTCATTATGTAGTTGTTCTTCCAACTCATAGATCATCTTCTGCATATTTTCCAGCTTTAAATATATATTTGTACATGAAAGAACATGCATTAAATTTAAAAACTTCAAAGAAGCATTTCAGAATATTCAGTGCTGCTTATATTGTATCACAACTTAATTCTATCTAAACATTTTTTTACCCTATTAAAATGTGATCCCCTCCAAAAAAATTATCTAAAAAAAGTTAATGACAAGAAATACATTTAAGATTACACAATTTTGTCATCTGCATGCACATAAAATTTTAGGGTTCTGAATAGTTCTGTTAAAATTTACAGAGTTAAGCTAAATCAAATCCTTCCTCCAGAATCAGACTACAGGTATTACTGCAAAGATAAAAGAAAGCCCCTTAATTATTCTCAAAATTTCTTTTTCCAGCATGAATCACCAGATGTATTTTGCAATGCATCTTCAAGCTCTCAAGTTCAGGAAGAAGAACCAAACCTGGGAGGAATGGAGAGAAAATGCTCTTGACATATAATTAGTCAGAGATCATTTTTCCAGCTAGCTTTGTACTAAGTTTGGAAAACAGTAACAAACTTCAGATGTTAATGCAGAGCATTACTGTATAGAATGCACTGTTTACCAGCAAGATAAACTCAGAAATTCATTCTTTTCATGTAGTCTCAAAATATCTACCTTCTACTAGATCTCTGGGCACAATAATCCCACTCCAACATCAGCAAAATCCTCAATTAACAGCAAGATGGTGTCGACTTTGAGGAACCTCATTCAGTCAAGCCTGTGCTGATTCACTCTTTCAAGCCTTTTCGTTGACCTTGTCGGGATTCCAGACTTATTTAGCTTTCCCACACTTACTCAACACTCTTGGAACTGCATAAAGAACTACAGTCCTAAGTTAGACTTTTTTCAAAGAAACATAATCAAGTGGTTCTGACCCTTTGCTTTCTTGTTCAGTGTTTTAACTCAAAAACTCAGACAATTGCCTGACTCTTAACACACAATCATCCTACAATGAAAAGCAACAGAACATTTCCTCCTACCTCTGCCTCTTCCTTTTTTCCTTTTCCCACAAAATATGCTTACAGAAACTAAAACTGCTCACTAAGACCATGAAGAGGAGACAAATTATACTTGTCTTCATTCTTTCTTGATAGCAGCAATAAGTGTCCTCAACAGGGACTGCCCTTTGGTACAGTCCTGAAGTAAGTTGCTATTATATGCTTGGAGACATATTATAGCATGTTTTACCCTTATTAAATGAGAAAGTTATAGGTGAAATTATTTTTGCCTACTTCCAGACAGGTGTTTTTCTTACTCGCTACTTTCAATCTGTTCTCCTTCCCATTTTAAAAGGGAATAAATGTATGGAGTACACAAGTACTCTCAAGAACTGGAGATTCTTTCTCATCACCTCCTTTTTCTTTCTTCAACCTCCTTAAGCTGCTCTGAAGCTTTCAGATAAAGAACAACAATAAAGAATGGCAACTGGGGACTAATCAGAAACTACGGATTTTATACATCCACCACTCTATTCTATTTACCACTACTTATTACAAAGCCTTGAGAGAGCAAGGAAATACTGGAAGAAACAGACTTCCAAGCACTTACAGGACAGCTCTGGGAAACCAATTACTGGTGTGACATACAACATAACACCATGTGGATGAGACAACGGTTGTAATCAAAAACCACAGTGATCGCCTCCAAATCTAAACTTTGAGGAAAAAGGAAGGAGGACCCATATACAACACATTCATCTCCTTGGTACAAACCACTGAGAAATAAGGCAAGAAGCAAGACTATTTAAAGTCTAGCTCTCACTTTCATAAAAAGGGAGCACAGCTAATGCACAAAAAATAAAGGATAAAGAAGTTTCAACATAATTGCTCTTCCATGTCTTAGTTACTCATTTTACAGCCCTTCCAGACAGGCTGCATAGAGGAATTAAATGAAACAGATGAGGAACAGGTCCAAAGAGACATCTGGCAACTGAGGCATTTCTGTACTGAATCCTACTAGTTTGAACCTCTACTGCCTCCTCTTGCTTCTATCTCTGGATTCTTTCATTGTGCTGTAGCCCAAGGGGCCTCTCTAAGCTTGCTGAGCAGCCTAATCATATTAGCATGAGACAAGAAGCTTCCAGAGAAGTTTTGCACAATCTGATCTCTATAGACAAATTAGTACCTTAAGAAAAGCCTGAGTTACAATTAACTCTGTATATAAGCATTCTTTCAGGTTTCACTTTAAATTTCCCTTTTGAGTACGAGGCAGGGGAAGAAATGACTATGGGAAAGCCTGTCTAGAACAGAGAAGCTGACAGAAATCCCTGTGGAACTGCCATGCTTTTTGTGTGGTCTTTTTTTTTGGGGGGGGGGTGGGGGGTGGGAGTGATTGGTTGGTTGTTTTTTTAATCACCACAGCACAACAGATCTGGTTCTGCACCCTGAACAGTGAAAAAAACCAAAGACACAGTGCAAAAGAATCTGTTACTCTCCTTAATATCTGAACCGTTTACATGCAGTTATCGTAGCACAAACCCAAATAATCAGATCTTCACAGGGGTTTGAAATTCAGTTGAAGGACACCAAATTCCATTTTTTGTCCAACTTCATGGCCTAATTCTATGAAGTTTTACACACTTGTAAAATGCAATGAATTTCTTGGGAATTTCTGGCACTCAGTCCCTCCCAGAAGACGCCCAGTACTGTGCCGAGATACAGAGAGACTAGGTAACATCTTGTGTTATATTTCCAGAACTAATTAATTTGCTAACCATGTGTCAACATTACCGTTTTCATTGCAGCATGTAATGAAAGAGAAACAGCTGAGAAACGACTGTAAAAGTACCTTGTAGTAAGGACTTAACATTTACTTAAACCTTCCTATATCACATCCTTCTAAGAGCTTCACCTCCCCAAGCTGTTAAAATCATAAGGCATTTAAATACATTTGACAATATGGACAGGACTCTTGAGGGTTCTTAAACTACATGCAGGTGTCTGTATCCCAGTAATTACACCAAGTCCACTTAGTAACTCTCTTCAAAGTCAACCAAAAGCCAGCACACAGCTTTAAGTATCTGCAAGTATTTTAAAGTCTGGGTCTGTTTTAAATTTTACCATATCAACAGCCAAATGTTTATGAGGAAAACAACATTTATGGAACAGATCAACACATATGAAGAAATTAATATACTTCAATGCTTAATCAAATCAGTTAGCACAATAAAGCTCATAATCAGTTCCTCTGCCTTTTACATATTTTCTCTGGGTAATACCATATATCCTTAAAACCTTTTTATTGCAAGTTTAAAAGAAAAGGGAACATATATTGATACCTGCTTCTCTTCAACTCTAAATAGAAAATATAGCAGAACAAAACAAAATCATAGTCAAAGCCAAGAAGATTTAATTACCAATTTTTGACAATGTTTTCTTCTGGAAAGACTGTAATTTGTAAAATATATATATAAATATGTATCATTTTAAGAGACTAGCTTGATTTCACCAGAACTTGCAGAGAATCCAAGCAGGCCCTGTTTCACCTGTTTTCACCTCAGCATACTCTCCTGGAAACTGGACTGCCGAAAAGCTTGTAAAACAGTAACTGAAAGAATCTCTGAACGTTGCTAGGTACATGCAGATCCTCAGTGCCCCCATTCCCAATAGCTTATGAGGCACCCATAGGATGGAGCAGTTTACCTAAGCTTCATACATTATCTGCTACCTCCCAGTTAGTTCACAGGAAGTCCAGTTCCAAAGTTAAAACTGGTGTGGTTGCTGGAAAGCTCAAGCTTCCCACTACACGTCCAGACTCCATGGTTGCCACAAAGCCAGCATACACCTGGGATTTACAAGGCACTCTAAAAACACTGCATAAATACTTTGATATTTCTAAAGATAAAAAGTGTGAATCCAGTTCCACAAAAAGAATATGCCATTTCAGCTGTTTTATCCCAATTTAGGAAAACCAATGTTACATGAAGAACTGAAATGCTGTTTTTCCAATAACTTTAATAGGCAGGCCATACTAAACAGTTAAAATTTATCCATCGATTAACCATATTGCAAGCACTAAAATCATTTAACACATTTACAATTCAAACAGTTTATTCCCATATATGCAATAGATTCTTTACTAAGACCCAACAAAACTGAAAATCAGTGAGACATACCACACTTTTGTCCACACTGGAGCCTGTTCTGTTGTCATTGGAATTTTCTGCAGAGACAGCTAAATACCTGTAGCAAAATTTAAAAAGTTTTACTTTAAAGACTTGTTTAAAAGCAAGGTTATGGAAGAAAACAAAGTCCAAACACAATACAATCATCCTAAAACATAACACCCAGATTTTTTTGCTCCTAAATGTGGATAAACAAATAGCAACATATTCAGACTTTTCAGTTCTATTATTTCAAATTTCAGCATATTTAATTGGAAAAGTCAAAGAATTTATTGTAAAGTATACAGCTGTGCTTGAAGACCACCATAAAAGGGATTTCTGCCAAATACTAATACAACCACTTTTTATTTTTTTTAATAACCATCGAAAAAAACCTTTGCTTTCCATGGTTACAACACTCTCACTGGCTTCCATCCCACAAATATTTACTCAGGCACTTATGCAGCAAGTAGCAGTAATGAAGAGAACTCTGCAGATTGTGTAACTTCCAACAAAGTTACTAAGAGTTCCACACACAAAAAGTATGTCCTGAAGCCAGTGCTCTTATTTTACATAAGTGTTTACAGAAAATACCACAAAATTCTGTTTGTCATGATTCTGAAAAGTCAGGGAAATAAACACAAATTACTATCTCCAAATTCCTTTGGTATTTGATGTCATATTCTTGGCATGATAACTGAGCTAGAGAAATTTAAAGTGTCTCTTACTGCAATTGATTATATGAGGAAAAACTTTACAACATATGAACTGAGGAAGATGAACACATCATCCTTTTTGTTTCACATATGTATTTTCACATGCACAAAAACCTCTCTAAAAGATCAAGGACAGCAAAATCAAAGACATCTCCAAACCATGGTCAAATTAAACATCAAGACTGCTTTCAGACAACCAAACAACAAAGAGGAAATGCAACAGAAAAGGGCTTGCTCTCTTGAGTACAAGAAGCCACTATATCTTGCACACCAGGGCTGTGGAGTAGTGAGAATGTGGTACTTGCACAGGACCAGCTCCATCAGAATCCAGAAGAGAACACACAAGCCAGATGGGGCTACAACGTGTTCTCAGATAGTATTCCAAAATCTGCATTATAGGCAAAGTTCAGTAGTAAACGACCATATTCCCTAATTTACAGTCAGAGAGATTACAGGTGTAGAAAGTATTCTACACTAAAACACTGTACTACTTTAAAGACAGAAGTCACATTATTTTCCTACATTTCTGTTTCTTTAAACACTCCAGCATACGTTAATAAGATTAAATGGAAGGAGGTAGAGATGATATATGTGCAACTTCTTATACATATTTAAAAAAATAAATAAATAAAAATTAACTACTTTCAGTACAAAAAAAAAGAATAAAAATTGCAATTAGAGGTTTAGTAAGTATGAATGGTCATTTCAGACTTCTCAAGACTATCCCACTATCAAAGTATTATGGGACAAAATTCAGTTCTAGGCCAAAACCATTCTAGTTCTAGTACGCCTACAAAGTTATGATAGTATTCAGTGGCACAGTTCTTTAATGACCACAAAATACAGCCACTTAGAACTCTAAACCCCTGATACTGTCCTCCAAGAAGGAAGACAGGAAGAAAGAAATTATGATATTAACAAGCTTCTGTATGCTACTGCACCTTCATAATACATTTCAAAATCTTCCCACAAGGCAAAACTTGAGGGTTTTTTTTTAAATTACAGACTACAATCAGAACAGTAGGTGAAATTCCTGAACTGCTGAACTCCCACAAACTCTATGCAAGGCTTGCTAAGTCTTTCTATGCCTCACTATGCAGAGCACAACAAATTCAACTCTTTGCAGAGACGGAAAGAATTTCACCACAGACTTGGAAAAGTGGTTCCTCCTCTACGCAAGGACAAAAACCAGATTTATTTCCTTTAAAGTTTTCCTATCCAGAAATGCTATTAAAACTAATAGTCTCTGACACAGTCCACTAGGTTCAAGCTCATTTTAAGCTTGATACTCACCACAATTAAAAGCAGCTTTCAAAGAAAAAGTTACTGAGATTTTGAATGTAGATATAGCTATCCATAGTGCCTACAGCAAGAATGACTGTTGAAAGTATGAATGAGTGTAATTTTAAATGATGCAATTTAAAGTCTTCTAAATAACAGTGAAAACTGTAAAGAATCATCATCTCACTCTGCAGTGGATGAGTACTTTGAAAACAAAAGGAATTACGAAGCAGGTGACAGCCAAGTAGAAAATATCCTATTTCTATTAAGCCAAGGTTTAACTTACCACATGCTAAAACACTGATGTAACCTATGGAATCTTCATATACAGCTCAAGACCAATAATTCGCAATAACACAAAGTTACTGCCCATGACGTGCTGTGGTATGGAATACCTCTTTGGCTACTTTGGGTCAGGTGTCCTGCCTCTGCTTCCTCCCAGCCTCCCCTCCTCCCTGGCAGAGCATAAGACTCAGAAAGCCCTTGGTCAGAATAAACATCACTTAGCGACAACTAAAAACAATGGTCTTATCAGCTATGTTCCCAAGCCAAAAGTCAAAACACATAACTGCATCAGCTACTAAGAAAAAATTTACTGCTACTGCTAAACCCAGGACAGACATTCATATCCCTCATTCACAACTACATACAGAACTCAGTGCTCTGCAGGTGGCACTGCTTAGTGGCGGTAGCAGTGGATTTTTCTTGCTTAGCTTCTGCATCACCACTATATAGCATTCTTAATGCAGAGCAAGGCATTTAGAAATTTAGTGTGATATTTTTAAGCTACCGATGACCAGCAGTACTAGTTTTTATTATCAAAGTGTCAAAAGAGTGTAATTTATTAGGATTCTGAATACAGCTTGGTAAGAGTCAGAAACAGTGTTGACAAAAGAATACATCACCAGCTTACTTTATGCATACATACCGACGGTTGCTGTAGTAAGTAAATCCTACAAAAGGAAGCTGGTTGCCCACAAATGCTTTTGGTATAGGAAATGTTTCCTCCTCTCCTTTATCTTCTTCCAGATCATCAAAATTACTAGTGTCAATGTCACTACTTAAGTCAGGCACAACTGGTGCTACAGCTATAACGAAAAAAGTAGAATAGCATGATAATAATCATTAAATTACTTCAGTGACTGAGAAATCTCATTTCTTGGTACAGAGTAAACAAAACTTTACATTCTATTAAAAGGAACATGGCAGTCCTTTGGCTAACATAATAAGCCACATCACTGTCTCTGAGAAAAGCATTATAGCAGAGTCATAGAATCCCCTCCCTCAACCTGCTGGCCATGCTCTTTTTGATGCAGCCCAGCATATGACTGGGCTTTCTGGGCTAAGAGCGCACATGGCTGGGTCATGCTGAGCATTCTCATCAACCAGCATCCCCAAAGTCCTTCTCCTCATGGATAATTTGAATCCAATCTCCACACAGACTGTATTTGTGCTTGGAATTCCCCCGACACAGGTGCAGAACCTTGTACTTGGCCTTGAGCTTTATGAGGTTGGCAACGACCCACCTCTCAAGCCTGTTGACATCCCGTAGGCCACCATCCCTTCCCTCCAGTGTGTCAACCACACCATACAGCCTAGTGTCAGTGGCAAACTTGCTGAGGTTGCACTCAATTCCACTGTCCATATCCATTACACTTACTGTCTCTGAGGGTTTCCCAGGCCCACTGATCATTTTTGAAGAAAAGGTGCCGTTTAATTTCTTCTACACCATTTCGTCCTAGCCTCACTTCCCTGTTAAAGAGTGTTTTGGTTAAACATTGGAGATTACATAAACTATTCTGAAGGAAAGACTGATTTTAAGGCATAATCTAACAACAAAAACAGAAAATTACCTCTCAAACTGAGGTAAGAAGTAGACTTATCTCGAAGTTTTCACGCAAACATACTTAAAGAAGTACAACAGTTTCATTTCATAACAGTGTGGTTTTAAGTCTTGCTATAAGAATCCCTGCTGCTACTGTTTCCACCACTATGGAGTCGCAAGGCAGCTGCCATGCAGCACTTAGGTTCTACTTTTTCTAGAAGTTCATGCTGTTACTCAAATTGCATACAGCCCAACAAATGAAACAGCTTCCTCACTTTGTAGCACCAGTTCTCAAGCAAAGGTTATAAGTAGCATGGATACAAACAGCAGTGTACTTAAAAAGTGAAACAGACCTAACACCTACAATTCAGACAGACTTCTTGTGGGCTGATTCTACCATGATCCTGAATGCCCACTAAGAGCTGGGAGTGTATTAGGGACACTCCTGAAATGCATTTTTTGCATTAGCTTCATCCAAAAGGAGTATGTTTTGTGTGCCACTCACCACTGTGCAACACAGACCAATGTAACAGTAGCTGTTACTAAGGAGTAATGCCTCATATTCAAACTAATTTTATTAGGCAGACGTAAAGAGCAGCTGCAATCATTGGCAACTCCTCTTCCAAACACTGGGACTGGAGAAAATAAAACTGATGCTACTGCCTGCCTAGCTCACAGTAACATCAGTTAGTAACTACTGCTTCAGGTTAGACAAAGTAATACTTCAGAGTACACAAAGTAACTTACAGAATTAGGCTGAGGTTCTACAATCTCTTTACTAAAATGTTTAATCAGATGTTCTGTCTTTAAGCAAAAGGCTAGCAGTTCCTTACATTGAGTAGTTCAAAGAAAAAGAGCCTGATTCCTATGAAAAACATTCAACTAATGGAAATGCATTCAGAGATCAAAATGGGAGTAGCTACACTTCATTTATGAAGACAATGAGAGTTTTATTTCTCTTGTATAGTTTAGAAACCCACACAAAACAAATACATTTATGTTCTCTCAACTTGAGAACAAATTTTCTTAACAAAGTCTTACTTTCATTTTGAGTAAAGCTTAAATCTTACCTATCAGTTAAAAAGGCACAAATAAGGTTTTTTGCCTCTTTGGAAATATCATTGTCACCAGGGAAAGTAAGGGAGTTCTTATGGTTCATAATCTTACTGTATGTTCCAACCAAAGAATCTGCATAAAAAGGTGTATCACCTGAAAAAGCAACACAAAAATTAAAAAGTAGATCAAAAGTATTTTAGATTTATAATATTTGAATTACCTATGCAACAAGGTAAGCAACTAAATGAATACCAGGCAATGACAAATGTTTGTGTTTGAGAAATATACTGGCAGAGTCCTCATTCTGTAAATAAGGGATCAGTGAACTACAACTTAAAGAAGAGCTTAATAAAATTAAAACAGTTAAAAACGACTGTGCTTTTGAAATCTAGTTAAGTAGCATAGTCAATTCTGATTATCCTACTACTCACCTACAAGCATCTCGTACAAAAAGACTCCAACCGACCACCAGTCGCATTCTCGCCCATAATAACCATCACCACCCTGGGACTTCAATACTTCAGGAGAGATATAGTTGGGTGTTCCCACAGCTGTATCGCATCGTACCATACCTTCCTACAAAAGGGAGGAAAACCCAGATAAGAGATCCAAAACTGCAAGCCATTTCCAAGACTTTCTGCAGCCTAAGCAACATCAGCAGATCAACATCAGGTTTTGTCAAACATTCTGTTTTAAGCAGGTATTTTAACATTTTGAAATTTTAAGATACTAATCCAGAACAAAGCACAAGATTTGTCAAACACTGTGGAAGTTACTTTAAGAACCTCAGTTAATCTCCGAGAAGCAATCAGAATTGCATTTAGGTGCTGTAAACACTGCATACCATCTCCCTCCTTGTGCCAGTATAAACATGTCATATACTGACAGGATGTACCATAAACAAGGAAAGTTCCTCTTGTTAGCATAAATGTGTCAATAACAGGGATTTTGCTGACAGGATCAGCTGAAGTGCAAACTTTTCACCTCTGACCCAAGATTAAATGTAGACAGAGACTTTAAGTAGACAGACTTCAAAACATGTAAAAGGCAAGAATGTCTGATGTTCCTCACACCCCTGAAAAAGGGCTGGCAGGACAGAGATCAGTCACACTAGAGCTGGCACCCAGAACGCCAAAGCTGCAACCATGCAGCCTCTTTCCAGTGCCATTTGGGCACTTCTGAAATAATGCTGTGCCACTCCTAGAAACGGATGTGTTGAAAAACTTGCATAAAAATATATCACTAAATACAACAAATATAAATCCAGTGCTGTGTATGCAGCAAATCCAGAATGCACCATAATTAAGCTTCTCTACTGAGAAATTACTCAGTAATGTTAATATACAGCAAAGTTTTGCAATATTTTTTCTTTTCTTTTTTTTTTTTTTTTGGCACAGATTAAACACTAGGATAAATTTTTTCTATATTTCAAAATTCCTCAGTGTTAAGAATACAATCAATATAAAGTCAAAATAAAGCCAAATTTTTGGTCAGCTATTCGACTCAAGCGTACTGTTTGTGACTTGAAGCAACTCTTCAAATTCATACACATAACCTGCACTTGCTTTTCATTGTTGGCTTTTATTTGTGGCAAAGCAGTTAAATACAGTAATTTATTCAAAGCTCCCAGAATATGTTGAGAACACAACATACTTATTACACAATCTCTATGAAGTATCATGTATTTTACATTGTTTTCCTCTTAAATATGTGCAGACTGACACAAACCAAGCTTTGTGCAGAGAATAACAGTGTTTCATGGTACATGAAACACTGTTGCAAAATTGGTTTGGGTTTTTTTTGTGACCTCAAGATATATTTTTAAAACCAAAAAAAAGCAATACCATGACATTCATTAACCTGTTCACTTCAGATCAGTCCTCTTGCTACATCAGCATATGGCTAATAAATACAATTGGGATTTAGTGACTTGTACATAAGTTTTGATTCTTTCATTACTGACACACTACGTAAAGAAAATATCACTTATCTGCATTAAGTTTTGATAACCAAGCACTTTAAGAAATAATCCAGAAGATCTAGAGATAATCAGTCTTGAGACAGCTCCTCTAGGAAATGGTATACAAGTTGGTACATTCCCTACTTCAAGAGCCATTTCTGCATTTTATATTGTCACTGAATAGGATGCATAATTAGTAATTGGAACAGAGTGGAACTTTCAACTCTTCCCACCCAACTAAAAAGTTTTCAGAATGTTTTCTTACTTTTAAGTGTGTTTTCTCTTCAAAACAGAAGAATTAAATTAAAAATACATGTTTACCTTATTCATCTTCATACAAGTACCAAAATCTGCTAGTTTTAAATGACCAGCTTTGTCTAGCAGCATATTATCAGGCTTCACATCTCTGAAAGTAGAAAAATGTATTTTTTTTTAAGTTTAACTTCTGAGAACAACAAAAGTAAACTATTTTTCAGTGTGACACTGCAAGGAAAAATACCAACATGAAAGCACCACTATTTCCCCTGTTTTTTTCTGTTCCAAGTCTGTCCAACACACAGACTGCTGAACTACATTTTAGAAAAATTATAATGGATGTGGGAATAAAGCCTTTAGTCACTGAATTTAACAACTCTGGACATTAATCTTGAAGCTCAAGTTCCTACAAAACACTCATTGGTTGAAGGTACAGGAAAAAGCTAACTCAGAACCAGAATGTTGTTATCTCAGACTTTTAAAATATAGCTTCTTCTCTGTACCACTTCTAACAAATGTATGTGATTTTCAGAATTATATTAATGTGAATAAATATTTTTTTCCATGCTCTTTTCCACAAAGTACTTCCATTTTAGAAAACAAGCTTTCATGAAGTAACCGGCAAAGTTCAGAACATCTGATGTTATTAAATATACTAAAGCAGAATAATAATAGGAAGCAATTATCAAGAAAGCATAACATGAATTTCAGGAAAAAGGATATTTCTGGGGCCTTAAAGAAGAACTCTGACTGTAACTGTCAAATGAAGTGCAGTGTAAATGCATCGGTATGCTCAACTAATGATTTTGGTTGGGAGGGATTTTTGTAAGACTCCTGGTTAACTGACTGATCAAAGTACAGCTCATGGTTAGATTCTACTTAAAATCTGTATTAGACTCCTCTGGGTCAAATCCAGTTAAGTCTTGAATTTTTTCCCCAACCTCTCTTTTCTACAACCTCTCTAGGACTCTTTTCCATTATTTGACCACCCTTACAATGGAAAAATATTTCCTAATTAATAGCTAGATATTCCCCTGCTGCAATTTGCAACATCCATTGCCTTTCACCTTTTCAGTGTGCAACCTCAAGTCTGCTCCACCTTTTCTATAAAGTCCTGCTGGGCATCTGATGCTGCCAAAAAGACTAATGCTTTCTGTCTCACCTGAACACTGTTGTGAATAAACAGTGCTGACCCCACTATCAGCCCTCTGAAGGAATGGCTGGTAGCAGACTGTTAGCGAGACATTTGCTACCTTTGAACCCTTTGTTCTACCTACCCAAACCATACCTTCCCAATCTGGCTACATCAAAAACCTTGCTTAAAGTCAAGACAAACAACGAACTACTCTCCCCTCAGTGGTGGTGCCCATCATCTCATCACACAAGCCAACTGGGTTGGTATGGCATGCTTCACCCATGTAAAGCCATGCAGACTCTTCCAAATCACCTTCCCATCCACATGCTTCGAAATGGGTTTTCTGGAAATTTACTCTGTAAAATTCCCAAAGACTGCCATTAAACTTATCAGCCTGCAGTTCCCCTGATCCTTCCTTTCTTGGCCTTCTTGGGCCAGACTGGATGTGCCATTTGTTTCTTTGCAGTCATCATGAACCTTCTAATTGCTGCAACCTTCCAATGGTGACAGCAGTATTATAAGGGTACTGGCCAGCTCTTTCATGCCCATCTTGTCCAGTGCCCTGGACATGTGCATACGCATGTTTGCATAACTGGGACTTAGCTGGATCACCTTCTGCCACAGTCACTTTCCCGAGCTCTGCCACTAGCCACAGGGATCTGAGGGGCCTGAAAGCAACTCTTCTCAATGAAGGCTGAGGCAAAGGTGGCAGCCTCAGCCATTTCCATGTCTTTTGTCACTAGGTCCCCGATGCATTAAACAGTGGGCCCACATTTTTATGAGTTTCCTTTCATTCCTCAGATTCCTCAACTACCTCCAGTGGAAAACAAATTCAAAAAATTCTGCTGGTGTCAAAATAATATAAATTTAAATAAATAAATAAATAAATAGATGACTGTGCTGCTGGCAACTTCTAAGGCCTGCTTCCTAAAGCTTGCAATACACATGCACAAATGGTTCATTCATGAAGATAATTTATTCATTAGATGCAGCACAGCTACCTAATGATGCTCTAGATCTTCAAGCAACAGGTTAGTAGTTTGTTTTGCTCTGCTTTTTTGCAAAAGCTTAAGCGTTAACACTCATGATGTGGCCAGATTACAAACTGAGAATTTATACACTATGCCTTCCTCAAACTCTTCCTGCATTTTCTGTCAAAAAGAAAAGAGAATTGTTCTTCTGTTCCTAGTTCACACAATTAAAAATTAACAACAGATTAAAGTTCAGATATCAAAAAGTACATTTCCCAACCTATTCAAGAAGCAACTACGCTTCACTTTAGGGCAAGTGCATAATATGAAACTGAACCAAGTCCCCTTGCTCTGCATCTCAATCTTCCATCTTGCCCCTTACAAGAAAACATGTGGCCGAGTGATTTTCCTCACACTGTTCAAAAATTCTTGTTTAATGGGCCACTGAGGCATCAAATGCATAGCAGAGAATTAATAATTCCTAACAGTGGCACGATTGGGTAAAGTGGGACAGTTTTATTACTCCCCAAACTGAGGAAAATCTGCCTTCTGAATACCTTTACTTTGACAGTAACACCTCAGACTTGAAGTTTCTGATGGCAAGAACCTTTAAAGCTGTAAGATGGAATAATTAAACAACGATGAAGCAACATTACAAATTTCAAAACTGCCTGAGCGATCACTGAAATCATCCTGAAATAAAAAAAACTATGTAACAACACTTTCTTTTTCACCTGTGTATAAAACCCATTGAGTGAATTGCATCTAAAGCAAGTACAACTTCAGCAGTATAAAATCTTGCCCATTTCTCCGGAACATCGTAGTTGCTCATTAAATTCACAAGGTCCCCACCAGGCATGTATTCCATCACCATGTAAAGGTAACGGTCATCTTGGAATGCATAAAATAACTGTAAGAAGCAAATAAACAAAATAACAAGTGACTAAGTGTTTCAGTTTTCTTTAATCCCTTGCTTGTTGGAAATCAAAGGGATCTCCATGCAAACTGAATTACAGACTAACAGATTTGCTACTACTGCATCCTCCAGCAGACCTCCAAAATACTAAGTGGAAGGAGTCCCGGTTACAAATTAAGATTAGTGAACTTGGTGCAATAAATTTTGAGATCATTTCAAAGAACGCTCATAGATCG
>JBCJKH010082148.1:18733-30214 GCA_039877255.1 Loriculus beryllinus
TTTTGAGATCATTTCAAAGAACGCTCATTGCACAGGAGGATAAAGTGCTTCGTTATTCACTACAGAGTGAATTACTACAGAGCAGGCTCACCAATACATACCTGGCAGAGTTTTAATAATTAACAGAATAGTTCATCTTGTAAATGTTACGACAAAACATTGTTCTGAAACAAGTGTGATTATCTGCTATTTGTTGTGCACAGCAAATGTGCACAAATTATTAACATAATGTGTTTCCCTAACAGACCAACAGAACTAAAAAGGGACTTCAAAAAGCTAAAAAATTATGTAATTCCAAGTCATACAGTGTCATAATGAAACTATTCTATAATGACAACACTTTAAAAGGAATATAACTATACCTGAACAACCCAGGGACTATTAGCAAAAGCCATAATATCCCTTTCTTCCCAGAAGAAAGCAGAATCCGATCTTTTTATCATCTCAAATTTGCTCAGGAGCTTCATAGCATATACTCTCCTTGAGGATTTATGTCTTACCTACGAAAACAAATGTGACACACAGAATGCATTAATTTGCTACATTAACATACGAAGAACACCACTAAATATATTACTTTCCTGCTTCACTATTTAAGACACTTCATATTTTTTTAAGAATTCTATACCATAAGTCTATAGCATAATTACATTCTATTATCCGACAATATCTGCGTTGCTCTTAAAATACCTGCTAGAACTATTCAACAGAGAAGTCCATAGGTGTAACAGTTGCTTCATAGGTATGAGTCTTATTTAAAGGACAAATATTGCCATCTGTTAAATACTGTAAAGTTAAAACTATTCACATTTTCTGGAGTTCATTAGCAGACATGTACACTTGCTACCACCAGTTCTCAATTTAATAAAGCAAGAAGAACAAGCCTGGTTGCTAATCTATCACAAGCAACACACAACATCTCTCATCTGAGAAAATCTGGTGTAATCTCTGAATTGGCAGAAATTCTTCTAGTCATGAAAATTTATTCAAGTGTACATTTATACAGTGGCAAAGGCTAATTTTCTTATTTATGAGGAACACATATTCCTTTGCATTTTAATAGAGAAGTATGATTACAGTGTGGAACAAGCACCTGTGCACTTTTAAAGTCCTGAAATATTACATTCTCAAGAAAATTTCCGTAGGATAAAAAGAAATATAATATAAAATCCTTTAGCTCAGTGAAGTTTTAAGACTGCATCTTCTGAACACCAATTCAGACGGACACATGGGGAAATACTACAGAATACATTCAGATGTACAAACGGAAACATAACTTACCAACTGAACCTCCCCAAATGCCCCTCTACCGATCACCTTGACCACTTCATAATCTTCAGCTTTCATGCGCAGGTCCCTCATTTTATTTACTGTGTCTTTATCTACATAAAACAAAATTTATATTTCATATATAATCGATATAATTAAACTCATTCATCTCATTTCAATATTTCATACTTACTAGAAGATGTGCTGCTTAAAGACGGCACTTCATTTTGAACCTACCTTCCTATTGAAAGCCTCTCTGCAGAATGCATGACCTCATTCTCATTACCATAGTAACCAAAACCCGACAAACATAATGCAATGACTCTGCAATCAAACCACACCTTAATTTGGGATTTTCTTTTAAAATAATTACCTGCAAAAGGAAGCTATGCAAAAATTTCATATCCAGCATGATCTTTTTTCTTAACTGATCAGTATAAAAAGATTATTACTGGATAAATACGCAACACATCCAACAAAATATCCTAAGTACATACATAAGAAGCTAGAGGAAACTACTTTTAAAAAAATAAACCTGCACTTCTATTATTCCTAATACTTAAAAAAGGAGATTTTAATTTAAAACATGCAGTGGGAATCACTGCAATTATTTATATAAACCTGTCATTCTATAAACTACCATAATTTACAAACTCCCAGTGGGCAGATAGTCTAATTCCAAATTTGGTCAAAGATTAAAACAGTCTATTTTAATCCATGTGGGTCAACACTGGCATGAGATTACATGGAAAAGCTTCATGCTTCACTATTTCTAAAAGCAAGGAACGTCTACTAAAACAGATACATTGCTAATAAAATAGATTACGCAACGGTATTTTGAAAAATAACATTCTAGGCCTAAAATTGAAGTTTAGAAAGAAGTAGGGACAGGGGAAGAAGAGAGGAGAAATGCGGGGTTTTAAGTTCACATTTAAAAAAATGACGGAAAATTATGATTAGATTTCTACGTGCACTGGCCATTATCTAAAACAAAAGCAGCGTATGTACAATTGAAATTCAGTAAGATTTTATTATCACAACAGGAACAAACGTAACTTTGCTTGAATAAATACTCTTTGGCATTACACTAACGTAAAGCCATCCCTTTACAATGCAACATACCACTAGCTGATTTCAATGCATTATATTAGAATTGTAAATCCTAACAAATTATTTCATACAGGAATCAAAATATTCAGTAATAAAAAAAACAAAACATGCTTTGCCTTTTTTGCCCTAATGAAAACTAACCTATAGCGGATGATGAGCGAGACTGCAAGGAACTAAAATGCAGGTATTCTCACGACAAGAATATTCTAACTATTATTAACTTACTGCATAGTAATCTCACAACAGGAGGTCCACCACTTCTGAATGAGAAACGTTGACATTGGAGCAAAAGAAAGGTAGGCACAATATGAATGCTTTAAATTATTTGCAATCCCAAGCCTTGCCTATGGCCAAAACAGAATTAAGGGAAAAACATCTGAAGAGCCACCCCAACTAAGGATTTTTAAATAACATAAACTGGGCTTGTGAACAGTTGCAAACTGCAATTTACAGCTTGAGAGACATACTAACACTCCATTATTTTTAGGCAACACATTACAGTAACAACAGTGTTAGAAATTTTAGGATCTGTTAAGCAAGGTTTATCAGGCTTCAACTTTTTTCAATACAGCTCCTTATCTTCTATTACCAGTGGAGGACCCAGACAGCATACCTTGTATGAACAGGTGGGGCCGCTCCCATGGCTAAAGACCACACTCTCCAACTTGCCCTGAAGTTGGATTAAAAGCTTAGATGCCATCCTGAAATAAACTGAGTCCCTGCTGTAAAGTAAGGCTCTCAACCACCTTGAATATTGACTTCTTTATTCTTTTAATTCTGTATAGTGTGAGGCATCCCTGTCCACGGCAGGGGGTTGGAACTACATAATCTTAAGGTCCTTTCCAACCCAAACCCTTCTATGATTCTACATGGCAAAAAATTAATGAAGTCCTACATTTGCAAAAATTACTCTCACAACCTCAGGCAGTAGAAGCAGACTTTGGAGCCTTCACAGATACACAATGTACACCAGAGAAAAATGAGAGGGGATCAGGACTGGCTCAGAGCAATGAGTCTATAAAATAAACGAAGCAAACTCCCATTTAAAAACAGATTTCTAGATTGCAAATACACATCTAGAATCATGATGCAAACTGTTTGGACAGCTAATACAGCAAAAAGATATAATAAACATTTTTCTATTTGAACTAAAACAAACATGAAAATGCTCCTATATGTCTATTTTTCATTATTTTTTTAAATAAAAATACAAAACAAACTAGACTTCACTGTTCCCTCTAAGGCCACTATTCTCTTATTCATACCTTGCTTTCATATTTCAGCAAACACAGAAGATTAGTGTTCTAAAGGCAGCTTGAAATGAAATAACATGGTTTGTTCTCCACCTTCATATTACTTCAGGTCACATCTTACACAGTATATAATTTATACCTACAAGATGTTCATTATCAGGCTGTAAACAGGTTTTCTTCTCCTTCACTCAGCCTCAACTGCAAAAGTGAAGCTCTTCGAGTCTTACTAACGATTTTGCTATTCATAAAAATTACATTCAAATTATCTGTTGCAATGAGAACTTCCTTTGCCTAACACAACTTCTCTTTTCTCCAAGAGTTTCACCACATCTTCTCTGTAAACAACTGAGTAAACAAAATGTGCATGTAACAGTGTGCAATATCAAATATAATTTGAATTGTGAAAAGTTAAACAACATGTCAACTTAGGCCTCTCAACAACCAGTTTATGTGCAAGTGAGACACCAACTAGGTCTATTGGACTCATTCTCACAAACAGAGAATATAAAATAAAACCCACGCATTCACTAGCATTGCTAAGAGTTGCAAAGTAAACTATTTGAAAACACCTTGGAAACAGAAACAAAAACATCAATTTCAATGAAGAAAAGACAAAAATTATTTTAGGAAAATTACATTCTATTTCCAAAGTAATTTATTACAACATGTAATTGAGATTCTTATGCCCGTAAAAATCTAACAACAGTAGTTTAATTTCAAAGCTTGACCATTCAGTCCACAAGCAGAACCAAGTCTTTAATCAGCACGTGTTTCTGCCACGATTTCCAGAATGTCCATTTGGCAGCCTTTAGAGGAGACTTAACCCTTAAATGCCTTTTTCTCAATTATTATTATTATGAAACTTATGGTACCTACTTCTATTAAAAAAAACAAACAACCTTATTAATTTAAAATATTATTAGAATAGAATGTGCAGGAAACCTGGTAGTGGAATAATACAGAGTAAATGCAGAAAGAAATTCTGTAGATACATCATGCTGCGTGCACAAATAAACCCAGCAGCTCTGCAGTATAAGAATTTTATGGCATAATGAAAAGAGACCTTTCATACTAAAAAAAGCCTATGAAACACATGCTCCAGTCTGTCAGTGAACAAATTTTTAATATGGTTTCTTAACACTGTATCCATGTTATTTCATTTCACTGTTAATTGCTTATGATATATTAGTACATGAAATCACAAAGCAAGTTTTAGGGGAATCCAGAGGGCTGCCAAGAACAAAGATAACAGGCCTTTTTCTCAAAAGGCTTTGTGCCACTGAAAACAATGCCATTTACAGCCCCAACACACTTGGACATTCAATTGCTGAGGATTAGATTTCTATAGGGAGCTGCCAGTTCTCACTAGGAAATAATCATACGCTTAAGACAACTTGCAAAGAATTTATGCACTACAAATCCCCAGCTGCCTTTCAAAAAGCTAAAAGCACTTAGATTTTTTCTTTGTACTAGTATTTATAGTCTTTTGTTATTTAGTAACTGAAACATTAAATACTTACACCTGTTTAAGAAGTTATCAATGTTTTTGTTTTTTCGTAAGGCAGGAAAATCCAAGTCATACACCAAAGCATCTAATCCATCCTAGAAAAAAAAAAAAAATAACAAGCAAAACTAAGTGTTTGGACAAATAATTGTACATGCTGCTAACTGAAGGGACAAAATATGAACAGTTGTCCCTATTAATTTTCCATACAAAAGAAATCATTGACATTTATTTACTGATTTAGTTAGCAGTTACATGAAACTGCTGTTACTCCTTCACTTCCATGGGAGTCTTCAAAACTCAATTTCCATCTATCCCAAAACAAATAAACTTCTATGAATTACTAATTACGCTCTTTAGCCCCACATATACATGAAAAAATTGATTTTTCCAAATACAAAAAGAGCAAACAGCAGCTCTGATGAAGTTCAATAATGCTAAAAAAATCCCACCATATCACACAGGAGGCACCTGAACATTAAGTGGCAACTGGCAAATAGGACAATGACGGTAACTTATTTCCAAGAGTCAACCCCCATAATTTATTCAATTAATTGAGAGAGAATTTTCTTGAAGATATTGGCTTTATATATTCTAACTTAAATCTAGGAACCAACAGCCACAAGCCCATGTGGCATTATTACCACAGAATACACCCATATGAACAAAACCGAAACAAAACTATCAAAAAAAACCCAAAAGAAAAATATAACAATTAAGACAGTTTTAAAGCCCTGTTAAATGCCACAAACTTCTCAACTTTTAAGTCTAAATTTTACACCAGGTACAGATGATTCTTCAGTATATCGCATCCTCTCAGAGAAAACCTAAACCAGATGTTTTGCTGAAAACCACAGATATGGTATCTAATGAAAAATGATCAAGGGAATTATATCATGAAGAATCAAGAGCAGTAGGGAGTTGTCTTTCTCAATGTTTAAGTACAACGCAAAAATAGAGGGGGGTCATAATATACAAACTGATGGATGTTAACAGTGTGCCAGAGAAGTACTGCTACTTACTTGTCCAATTTTTACCTACATGTCTATGCTACTTGATATTCACCTGCTGGCAGCGAGATATTAAACCAGACACATCTTTGATCTGATCAGTTCAGATCTGATTAGACCTAATTTGAATGTTTTCAGCTTTTATAAAATTATGCAATACAGGATTTAAAGCTAATCCATCAGTCTTTGACCACTACATCCTTCAAGTAATTATGCCTGAAGAAAAGCTAGATTATGAGCTTTTTGAAAGCTTATTTTCCAGGAATACATAGTAGAAAGCACACTTGATGTAGATTTTAAAAATTCAAACCTATTTTCTCCCCTCGGTCTATGTGGGATTTTAAGCTACAGAACAATCAAATGCGATCAAAATCAGAATTATTTATAGGCTTGCAGTTATTACTTTTGACACACGTAAGATATAAATTATTTACTTCAGATAAAATAAGAGCAAAATCATGCTAAAATATGAGAACAGGTAAAGAAGTAAAACCACAGAGATAATCAGAATTACTTTAAAGCCTAAATGTTATTAATTTTTTTTAATTTCATGAAAACATTACATTTCCTATAATTTCATAAAGACATAACTGGTTTAAGTTACTTTTCCATATAGTGGCTTAATTTGAACTAAGAAATGTTACAATGAAAATGACAAGAAAAGTATCACAATATTTTGACAGCATTTAAATAAAGTCAGATTTTGCATCTTGTGTGCATTAAAGGATCAATCTTTTTGGACTTCCACTGATGATGAAAAAGAAAACTACATGGCAATGAAAAAAAAAACCAAACCAAACCAAAACATTTAATAGGTCAGTAATATAAATAAGAGTAAGAAGCTAACAACTATTTGGACTCAAGACAGATGTAGAAATAAAGCTACGGGTGAGAAATATTTTGTAACCTAGTAAAAAACACCTCTCTCAAAGATACATAGTAAATACCCAGGTAATCCATGAAAGAAATTCAATGGTTGCTAAATCCAGCTATGAACCCATGATAACTGTGTACAGCAGTATAAAGAGCACCGGTAGCTCTGTGCATTGTGAGCCCCATGCTGTGAGAAGCAGTAGGCAAATAAAGAGGCTGCAAGGTCACATGCAGAGATTTTTAAAAGCAGATGAATGACAGCGATGAACTGCTAAAGTCTGGGGTCCACTCTGCCCTTAAGCCTTTGAATCTGTGGAGTCAATCAATTTGTCCAGGGTAAGAGAGAACTTTTCCACACATCAAGCTGAAGCACTACCAAATTGTAAAACTCCTGGTTTGCTGTGGGGCACTGCAACTACCTGCTTCCTTGCAGGGTTTGCTTCAAAAGCCAAAATTGAGTCTTTGTCTTCAGAGGAGGGGAGATTTTAGACACTGAACTCAATATAGGACAAATGGAAATATTTATAAATCGTAACATCAATCTTTCTTTTGTACCATACTTTTTCTTTCAAAATATTAAAATATAAGCCTATAAAAAAAAAGCAAGTACAGAAAGTGTCATGACTTCATTGGTCTGTCAGGCATATTGGGTATTTTGTTGCATTTCTTTTTAAAAGCTCTAAAAATCAAGATGAAAAGTAGTATACAAATACACCTTTAACAAGCAAAGGCAAATTCCAATACTGTTTAATTCAGAATTCATGGTAACAGTGCTTTTCAGATCTTAGAGATGAACTCTCTCAAGTATAACACAAATTTTTGAACGACAGATTCAAGCTATTGCTCTCACAGTAATTTCAAATCACACTTGAAAATCATGCAAACAACATCAAAAGAGGGTAGATGCCAAGAACCGTGTATTTTAAAAGCTCTTCAATAATCAGCTCCCCCTTGCTACAGTATCCAGAAAGAAGGGGTGGGGTTGTGAAGGAATAGCATGGCATTATTTTAACAGTGGACTTCAAATACAAAACTAAGCTCAAGGCAATTTTACAGAATTGTGAATAATGGAAGTAAAATGTTTAGATACCTACTGTATACCACAAAACATGGAACAGCCTTTTATTTCACTTACACTAGTTAAAACAGAAAAACTTGTGAATACTGCAAGCTGGCAGCTTCCCTTATTTTTACAAAGAAAAACAGAACCATAGCTGCTTTAAGCAGCACCACTGGTGAAGAAACAGGGAGGAGGAGCACATGAGCTCAACAATAAAAAGGCAGTACGGGTTCAAAGCCATACCAGTCACAGAGATGGGAATATACTAGGGTTTTAGGAATAAAGGTCATGAGAAAAAGGATAAAGGCCAAATGAAAGGAGACAGGATCCTCATTGCTGATGGGTGCAGATAACATCTCTCAGCTTTCCTGTTTCCAAGAAATGCCATCTCACTTTTTTCAAAATACAGAAAGGAACATCTTTCCTTACAGACCTATAGTAGCCACACTCTCCTCCTCTTAAAGAAAAAGGATACTAAGATGTCATAATAGGCAACCATACATCCAACAGTTTAATATGCTTTATTAAAATAAGGTCTCACTTTTACGACATTTATTGAACTCACTTGGATAGGTTCAATATATATTTTTGTATGCATATTCTTTAAATCCAGCATATCCTGAACTGTTTAGAAACACATACTGTAGCTTAGCAGTATTTTCAGCTAACACTAAGTTCTACCTAATTCTGTCATTACAGAGCAATTTCCCTGTTTAGCTTTGAGGTCTACACAGCCATTTTCCTTTTATGTTAATAGTTAAAGTAGATTACTAAAACAAATTGGTTTTTAAAAGCAAACATATGACTTCCACTTACATCTTACATGGTAAAGTATTTCAGAGGTAATTAAAAAAGAATGAGGGGAAAAAACTTCCTTTCTAATGTCCTTCATGCAGTTTAATGGGCTGATACAATCTTTATCACATCGATTTAATGAAATCAATGGTTTCATAATCTTTTAAAAAGACTTAATTTTATCCTGAAATTAAAAAGAGGCACATTAGAGAGCCATTACAGTGTGCATAGAGTTCTTCCATATGAAACCAATGTTTCCACATATTCTGCTGGTTTCATGTTGTTCATTACTACATCACACTTACAACTTTCAAAATAATAAATATATGGAGTAAAATCAAATGTCAGTCTGGACACACATACTGCCTCCAGAGATGACAGAGCGTCTAGGAAAGAGGATATGAACAAGTCCAGCGTACAGTAGTACTACTGTTGTGGTGTAACTGTGAGCCAGAAATGGCACTGTCATAGCTAACAGTTGCAGCCAGAATTTTCTTCAGTGATTCTGTCTAAATATTTTCTGCATTTCTTCTAGTCTCTTTAATAAGTTGGATGGGGCTTTGAGCAACCTGGTCAAGTAGAAGGTGCCCCTGTCCATGGCAGGAGGGTTGGAACTAGGTGATCTTTAAGGTCCCCTCCTACCCAAACCATCCTATGATATAAGATTTAGAGCAACATACAGATATGAATTCCACCACCACCAGGCTGTGTGAAAGTGCACCTTATTTTGAGCTTGCCATTTTTCTGTCGCAAAAGGAACAATGAATCTCCCCAAGACACAGCTTTACATAGTTCAATCATTTCTCCTCCAGTCATCCCCTCTCCCAATCATTCCTGTAATGAAAGCTATTCCAATTACCAACAACAACATCCCCAGTTTCTTTTCATTTCTACTATATACTTTCTTTAATTGGGAGGAAACTTCAAATAGTATTGGAATTGTGAGCATACCACAAGTACACAATGCAGTGTAACATTTCCTGTTCTGTTCTTCATTAAATTTTAAGTTAACTGAAATATCTGGTTAATGTTTATAGTCACTGTGTACTAAATTGATTTTCTCAAAACCTGGTACTATGTAGCAGATCTAGCTGAACGTTCAAACAAAAGTACATACAGGTGAGATGGTTTTCTTCCATGCACTCAACGTTCATCAATGCTGAATTCCTCCTACCACTTTTAATCCCCTAGACACCAACAAACACTCATTTCTTCTGTGATTTGCTATAGCTTTAATTTTTACTAACATTATTAACCATTTTAGATCACTTACAACTGTGAAATAGCACAAACCTGTTAGACTCCATTACTGATTGGAGGCTCCTGCATTATCCACAAGACTATTTTCTTCTATAGAACAAGTAATTAAAAAGCTATATATTTACCATCTTCCTTACTAGCATTGTCAAAACAGTTTCAAGCACTAAGGTAGATAAACACTAAGGTTATACACACACTTACATGCCTTAATGATACACAATAGGGTACAAAAAACAAAAGATGGATAAATATCAAGCAGTCTCAGAAATCTTCCTGTTTGTGTCATTTCATCCAAAAGCCTTTTCTAGTACCACTTCAGCTTATGAGAGATCCTCCAGCATGAACACTAGAAAGAAGGATACCAGTACAGAAACTCATCTAAAGCTTCTTTATGAAGAAATGTGCAGAAAAATTTCTGCAATAGCCTTTTCCCTTACTTTCCCTTCAGTTTTTCTAAAAATACAGAACGTAATAGCATAAAGTTATTGTTAACATACACATCAACTACACAATCTGAATTTCTCAGGTTGTTAACACTAACTTCTTGGCATTAGGTTCCTCTAAAATGTACTGGGTTTTACTTTGACTGAAGCAGTCCCATATTAAATGGATTTTTTTTCCCCGCATTTGGTCTACATTTATTTGCAAAGATTTAATGCAGTGAATTGTCAGTCCTACCATGACCATACTAGACTGGCTCCACTCTAACTACATTGCTTAAGCTCAAAACTCATTACAAGTATGTAATGATGGGTTTACTCATGTATGAATTCTATTTAGGCCATTTTTTATATATGTATGAATTAATGTATGTATGTATTAAGGCAATTTTATATGGATGCATGAATTAATGTATGTATGTATTAAGGCAATTTTATAGCAAAATTTATCGTTAGGATATTTCAAAACATACTCCATCAAGCAACTTCAATTCAGCAAAACATTATCTTAGGATTCATAATTGATATAAAGTAAAAAATATAGTATATTATCTACATTATCAGGGTACAGTTACAGAACCTTTATATTAGATATTTTTTTAAGTTCAAACATATTTCATTACAAAGTAGTATTACCTAGTGGAAGCATCTGAAAAATAAAAATGTACTAAATTCAGTTTGTTATTGAGACATTTGTTTATTTTGCTATTTATCTAGCATTCAAAGAACTAAAAAAAAAATCTTAAGAGATATTACCAGCATACAAAATTTGCATTCCTAGGACCAACTGGCAGTTCCCCAAGTTTAAAGTCTCTGCTACTTTTCCTTTTTTGGAGAGACCAAAGTAAGTCTTAAGACCTACAACTCTAACTATCCATATTTTAGTTTGTTGTACTGTAACCATTTA
>JBCJKH010082155.1:0-12511 GCA_039877255.1 Loriculus beryllinus
GGCTGTTCTCACTTCATTCACCCATTAGGTGTCCTGTGGCACCTGGGAAGTCAAGGTTGTAACTTTCAGTAGGGCTTTTGTCATCTCTTATTGAAATAAAAAAGACTAAAATTGCTATTTATAGGGTTTCTAACTGTCAGGATAGTGTAAGTTGTAGCTCTTATCTGTTATATTAGGAGGAATATGTAAATTCTTCTCAGTTTTAAGAGTGCAACATGGACTTTCTCAGAAGGTCACAAAGAGCTGCTTGGGAATCAGACTTGCTAGATGTGGGATAAGTTGGACATGTTGCTGTTTATTAGATCAGGTTTCCCTTTAGTGAAAGAAGAATGATGATGCTTATCTGTTTGTGAAATACTTAGTGAAGAGCAGCATAATAGAACTAGTCTGTGTTATTTGGGAATGTCTGACACCATTCACCAAGTGGTAGAGCTGAGGTAGGTATGTGTCCTCTCGGTATTGTAATTCAGTGTTCTAGCTCAAGTGACAACTGACACAGTATATATGATACGCAGGTATGTAGGGTACTGGGTGCCATGTGCCCTTTATGTCCTAACCCAGCCCTTTGTCAAGCCATAGTTGGGTTTTCCCCATGTAAAGAGTTGTTTTCTACTTGCATGCTCTGTTCCGGAGATGCTGTTTTTTTGCCTCCTCACTTCTGTCGTTTTGGTTTTTGTATCCCATCTGATAAGGCTGATAACCTGCGTGTGAGGAGAATTTCCTGGCACGAGCCAGTGAATTGCTGAGATTGTTATCATTCTGTACTACAGAAGCACCCTGTTTTATTTATACATCGTTTGTCTTTGGTTTCATTATGCGCCAAGAAAAAGAGTCAGACTTTTCCTTCAAGCAATTGCTTCTATAACAATTCATACTCTGGGCATGAGGGTGCCTGATGTTTAAGCCAAGTAGTTTTGTGCCCCAGCAACGTTCATGAGAGTACTCCTTTTCCCTCCTCCCCAGTCTGGTGCATGCGTTGCGTGCTTTTTGCTGGAGGACACTTTCACCCCTTTTGTTCCAACTGTCCAGTTGAGCTGGAGCTATCAGACCTCTCTGTTTTAACTGAAAATTTGCTTCCTTGTGTCTGTGGGCATGGCTTTGCATGGAGGCTGTGGCTTTAAGCTGTTCCAGATGTGTCAGAGCCACTGCTGACCATCAGATGAGTGCTGCCAGTGTTTGTGCTGTTCAGGAAAAAGCCTGTGGGAAGCCTTCTGTGAGCCAAGAGTTTGCAGAAGCATCCACAGCTTCAACTATTTTTTTCTGTAAGTCTTTTAGCTTCAGCTTGATTCCATATCTCAAGGAGCCTTAATCCTTACGCTGGCGTCACCTCAAGGAGACATTTTACACTGCGCAGGAAAGGAAAAGAAGGGAAAACACGTGTAAACAATTCCAGCATGAACTTCAAAGGAACCATTTCCAAGGCTGGTATCTGTGTCGCTTTAAGACCTCCTGAATTTCTCAGGTGTCTGGTATCTCTCACAGGAATGTGAGACTGGCACCAGCTTCAGAGATACAGTTGCCGAGAAAAGCTGAGAGGTGCCCTGAAACACTACTTGGCTGCGGCTCTTGGTGGATGCCTTCGAAGTCACTTTGCAGCAGGTCACCGTTTACTGCACTGTATACTCCATGGCCATTGCTGCTCTCTAGAACTTGCCCTTAGTGCTGGTTTCTGGCGGTTTAGACCTTTTTAACAATCCCTGTGCTCCTCTTCGAACCAGCGCCACCTCATGAAACAGCCTAAGGTGGTCTGAGGCTCTGAATGTAGCTCAGCCTTCCTTTGCTTCCTGGGGAGACCGATTGTAGGTGGAAAGAGAGGGGAAAGCACAGGAGTTGATCCCCATCTCAGACTGGACAGAGTGGCTCAAGTGGCCAGTCCTGCTTCTCTCACCCCCTATAGCTAGGGAGCTTTTAGTACCCTCCTGTAGCCAGGAGTCTCAGGTTCACAGGAGAAAATCTGGCTTGGCTCCTGCCCGAGTGAGCCTCCCGACCAAATCCCTGTGTCCTAACAGGGTCGGTTCTCGGCATCCTCTTTGTCATGTGCAAGGTAAGAGATTCTGCCCAGCTGCCTTGGTTAAGAGTAATTGAACAGGGCTTTCCTCAATCTGTGCCCTTTCTAGAGTACAAAGGTAATGTCTCTGCACCCATATTGTGAGTGATTTGAGCTCTGAGCTGCAGGCTGTCTTCAGTTTGTATAAGGAGAGTTTCTGCAGTATTGTAGTCCCTTTCAGGCCATTTTGAAGGACTGCTCTTGGTTTTCTCGAGACAATGTCTATTCCCATCATTTCTGTTGTAACTTGAGCCAGTAATAGCTTACAGTTTCTTAAGTTTTGTAAAAAATAACGAAGCAATTAAGTAATCAGTAATGCTGATCAAGTCAGCACCGATCACCGTTGTGTTTCAGACCTGCTCACAGATTCCTTAATCAGCATCTCCACTCAAAGCTCCATTCATTGCCTGCAGTCCGTGAGTCATATGGCCCTCACTGTTAAATCATGGCTGTGCTTTTCTGTTGGGAGATACCCTAATTAACAGCAGCAGTGAATGCCAAAGCCAAGTAATTAGATTCTCTGCTTGAAGTCCAATCATCTCTTCTCCCCAGGGCCATGGTGCTCCCCTTTTGTTCTGGCATGCTGCTTGGTGTCTGAGCTTCTTAGTTAAAAGTTTGTCTGCAGCCATTGTTGCTGCTCAAACACTATTTCTTTTGCCTCCATCCTGCAGCAGTTGGAAACCTTAAGGACTTAGGAACACTTCATTGTGTTTTAGTTTTTCTCTCCCTATGATATTTGCAACATCTTTCCTTTGGGGGATGTTTAAGCTGTGAAGATCAGATCACCAAGCCTCTGGCAACCATTCTGATGGCTGTCAGATGGATGAGAAAGGTGAGCAGTACGTGCCCCCCCCCCCCATACCATCTCTGTCTTGACAGAATTACCTTTTGCATTTACTTTTCTGAGGTGAATTTGATTTGTGCTACTTTATCTTTCCCACAACTGCAGATGTTCAGATGTGAATCATCCCATTTTATCTTGGATGTTGAGGAGTATTTTGGTTTTCTGCTTGGACACCATGGAACTGGTTGGGAGGATCTTCCACATCAGGACCAGGGCTCAGCCATTTTATCTAAAGGTTTTGGGCCCGAAGAACTGATTGTGACACCACAACAAAAGTGAGAGGATGGAAATATCAAATGTGGTTAAAATACAGCTCACCAAAGCTTGGACGATTCAGATGGACTGGAATTGTGGCTGCATCTCACCATAGATCATTCTGATGGGGACTTCCAGGTATGGTGTGGTGTGAGCAGAATGGTACCCTGCTCATTGCTCTCGTAAGGACTGCAGAATACATCACCCTGTTGTTTGCTGAGGCTCAGGGGTAGCAGGGGTGTCTACCAAGTGAATAGCCTGTGGAAATGAGCATCACTCCTGGAAAAATAACACTTCTGTGACCTGTAATGAAAACACAATCAGTGACTTTAATGAGGGGGGAAATGCATATGCTACATCGGCTCCAGACGCAAGGTAAACAAAGCACATGCTGCTGGGCATTGTGTAGCTGAGCTGGCTGCAGGTTACATTTCAATTGGGATGCAGTGAATGTGTCTTAGCAGGCACTTACTTACTTTATTAATTAATCTTCTGGGATGTTTCAAGCTTACTGAAGTCATACTCGAGAGGATGCTTTTCTGTGCCAAACCAATCTCTTTGCATGTATGAGGAAAAGGCTGGAAAACCTGAAGCAAATCCCTTTGCTTAGAGCTTTTGGAACTAATCAGTAAATATACAAAAGGAGTTTAAAAGTTTTTTACAACATTTTCCTATACAGAATGATCTTCCAAACCTGCATCTTCATTCTACAGCTTGTTTAATCTACTGTACTTGTGCATAGATATGTATCTCCAGCTTCCCCTCTCCCGGAACTTAGGATGCAGTTGTTCTTGGTGAGCACACATGTTAGGAGGGTGTTGAACAATGTGCTTGACATGGGTGATGGGTCTTCAGGTATTGGAACCTTGGGGAAAAAATGGATTCCTGGATTCTTTGAGTGGTATGAGATTCTGGAATCATGGAATCTATCATAGAATAGTTCGGGTTGGAAAGCACCTTAAGATCATCTAGTTCCAACCCCCTGCCATGGGCAGGGACACCTCACACTAAACCATGGCACCCAAGGCTTCGTCCAACCCAGCCTTGAACACTGTCAGAGATGGAGCATTCACAACTTCTTTGGGCAACCCATTCCAGTGCCTCACCACCCTCACAGTAAAGAATTTCTTCCTCATATCCAATCTAAACCTTCCCTGTTTAAGTTTAAACCCATTGCCCCTTGTCCTGTCATTACAGTCCCTAATGAAGAGTCCCTCTCCAGCATCCCTATAAAGTACTACACTTGGGTGGGAGCAAGCTGTCTCGTCAGCACCAAAAGCAGCTTGGTGCCCACTTTTTAAGAAAGAGGAACACTCAAAGACCCTTCATGTTTTGCTTTAAAGACAGTCAAACATTTAACATGTGAGGTTTCATACATGCCCTGTTTTCCTTTGGTCTGCCTCATGGTAGGAAGTGAAGCCAAGTGACAGGCATGAGCCAAACCTATCTAACCAGGATCCTACTAAGTGTTTCCAGTGTTCACACAGAGCTTGACACTTCAGAATGCCATTATTCAAGCTTTTCTCCATCTGAAAGCATGGATAGACCACACCTGGTCTCGAAGTTTTCTTCTTCTCTCTCAAAAATTCTAACTTTTACTTAAAAAAAAAAAAAGAAAATAGAAACAGCTGAAAATAAACTTTCTGCTTTTAGCTGAAAATCTTCAATAAACGTTTGAAATTTCATGCTGAAAACAGACACTTGTCAAAAAAAGTTGCTTAATCCATAATGGCATTTTCTGTCAGAAAACATTTGAGAGGTAAACATTTTGCAACAGTTCTTTTGCCTTGCTCAGTTCAGTGCACATTAAGCACTTTAAATATCAGTTGAAACACTGTCATCTGGAACTTCAACAGTAGAGCCTCATAGTAGTTCCATAGCTTTCTTCCCACCCCATTTCCACCCTGATTGTGATCATGTTTAATAGTTTTCAAGCTGTGTACCTCTAGATTTGAAAGTGAATGAGTTTCGGGGGATCTGAACGCCATTCAAAGCAATCAGTAGCAGGAAAATGGTTGGAAATTACAGTGAATGCTAAAATTAAGGGGCCTCCATGCCTTGTTTGTTGGCTCTGCTAAAAGGTGGGTGGAAAGCACAAGAATAAAAATGTCCACATGAAAACTGAAGTCCACACCACATATTTCAGTATGCAAGCTCCTGTTTCAGGGTGGCTGAGGTTAGCTTTCCAACCAACCCAGCCTGGTATCACAAAGAGAAACACTATCAGCTCTTTCTGTTGTGTTAATATCCCGTTTATTTTTCAGCAGTGCAATTTCCTGCCTGCTCTTTGAACAGCTATCAAAGGACAAGACACCACATCACGGCAGACATTCTTCTAGTGGTGACATCTGCTAAAGTAGTCAGGCTGTTCCTATACAGCCCACTCAATGCATCCTAAAATATTTTATAAGCCACCAGTGGAACAGAGAATGGTAATATGGGTCCCTGACCTTTATTTGAGCCACCTTGATGTTCAGTACAGATGGGGAATCACACTCCAGCAGCCAGAATTTCTGGGTCTATTCAGCTGAGGGTTTCTGTGTTACCTCCAAACCCAATAAATTTCACTTAACACCATCTGGCACTTCATATCCTTCACTGTTTTTCATCTGAGAGCACTGGCAAATCTGCATATGAAGCTTAATCCAAAAGCCTCTGGAAACCAATGGAAAGATGGTTTTGGATCACGCCTGAAAGTGTGAGACTTTATTTAGAAACATGCTTTCGACAGCTTTGCTGGAAGATGCTCCTCCTTTGAACAACCACCCAACCCGCAGTGAACACAGTCCAAGTAAACATCTGGATACCCAGGAAAAGGTTGTTCTAAATTGCATTTAGAGAAGGTAAGAAATACCACTAATAAGCTATTACTCAAACTCTTCCATGTTACCTCTATTGCTAATTTTGCTTTGGGCAACACCACTGATACCATGAGTATCAATGTCTTTCACAAACACAGCCAAGTACTGCTGGGGACTATTCACAGCTAATTTTCAGAGTTATTCATAGGACCTGCAGTCTCTGCGTCACTGCCTCTCCTGTGTTCTCTGGCTATATCCCAAAATGTTTCCCATACTAGTGCTGACTTCTGCCTGAATTTTGTGTTCTGCAGCCAGGAAATAAAAACAAATGCACCCAAGCACCTGAGAGTTTTCATGTAGGTTCCATTGGAGGTTTGCCTCAACAAGTCACTATTCAAGAAGTCCTTCTCACTGGTCTCTGCTCCTCACCATGCTTCTGGGTTGTGATTGTGCCTCCTGAGCATGATTTCTGCTATGCTTGAACCCTGGTCCACATCCGAACAACCTCACTCCCATTTTGTCTAGTCCTTGTCCTGGATCCTCTCTTATGTCACTGCTCTTCCTCATCTGCAACTCAATTCCAGGAAAAACTTTCTTTTTCATCTTGAAAGACCTCCTAGTTATATTTTGGCCTTTCATCCCACTAATCTGGACCACTGTATTCCTCATCTTCACATCCATTGACCACACTCATTGACTTCTTTTGAGCCTTGCCTGACCCTGACCACCTTGCTGAGACCTCTTAACAACCAGAGATCTGGTTAAAGAACATGGATGATTAGCAATGCCATTGCTTGTTCAATAATCAGCATGCTTAGCTATCATTTCTCCCAAATACAAACCAAGCCAAGAATCTATGAGGCTGGCTATACAGCAGGCTGGAGGAAGAAAGGAGACTTGCTCAAACTTACACCCAAGACCATTCAAGAACAACAGTGAAGACTCCAGTTGCATGCAGAATGATAAATTAAACAGCTAAAGGCCATTTTACAGCTATGGTGTCAATTGTCATGGCATCATGTGGGTCCAGATGGCTAAATACTCCTCAACCAGACCCAGGGGGAAAAAAAAAAGAAAAAAGAATGAAAACACCCAATGTTGGCCACATGCTTATTGTCCATTGGGAATCAACCCTGTCCTAAGCTATCCCAAAAGTGTCTTCAGGCATTGCCTGAGAAAATTCACTTGGCCCAGACCAAACTCACCCAACAGAGCATACTTGTGACTTAACAGTATGGGCAACAGCTTGTCCTCTGTTGTAGTGTGCACTTCTGTGTGCAGACTGGAGGATGGTTCTGGTTTGGCAGTCTACCTGTCCTCCTGGGAAAGTTTCAATGGTAGGAAAGAAAGGCTTGGCTGGTGCGTTGACATAGTCCTGCTATGAGTGTCTTCACCAGGCTGATGGGACAAGAATGAATTCAACAGCAATAACAAACCAATCCATCTTCATCCAGCTGAGAGACCACCACTCCTATCACTAGCCAAGGAAGAAAGTGCCAAACCACAGACATGGCAATGGAGAATCAACCTCTTCCCACTGTCCCTATGTCACCCAGGTGGATGGATGTCCAATTCTCAGCACTGAACAGCTCGCATGCAAGAAAGCAGGATATCCAAAACTAACTCTGAAGGCAAAAAAGCTGCTAAGACAGCTTCATATTTGTCAACGGGTCATCAAATTTTGGCCAAATAGCAGTCCTTCAGCATCTCCAACGTTCTGGTCTTTATAGAGACGTGGAACATGTATTACAAGTTGACTGCTGTACTTCAGCCCACCACTGGTTTCTCTTTCCCCATCTCTTTTGCTACCCCATTCACCATGACCCTGATCAATGCAGAAGCTCACAGTCCAAACTGTCAGAGAGTTGATAATGTCCACAAAGCATTCATTTATGTGCTGTGAATCATGTTAGGAGGCCAAGGTGGAGTAATTGCATTTCAGAACTGGCTTGAATACAGGAAGGGGTCATATTTTATATCACACTAAACCTAGGGAGACATTTACTGACTAGTACTAAACCAAGTGCTGCAGTAAACTGATGTGTGGGTTACCAGTCACATCTTTCATATACTAAATAACAGAGCTTTTTCTGTATGTGTAGGATGCTGACAGGCAGTAACCCAAAACTGGAGAATTGTACTGAAAGGAAGTTGAAAGGGGAAGTTAGGAGTTGAAGGATTTCAGGACTCACAGAGTTCATTTAAATCCTAAATTACATTTTCAATCTTAAATGTTAATAGAATGAACAACAGAATAAAGTCTATTCAGAAGTAAAATATGGGAATAAATTTCTAAAGGGGAATATAGGAAAACCATGCACATAGGTATGCCAGTGTTATAAAATAATATCAATCTATTAGAAAGCATTCTGAAGAGCAATTTCCTAAAGCTCTGAAAACTAATAATAAAAACTGCTCCAAAACCCTCAAAGCAAGTAGTTTGCCAGCCAGCTGTTCAGACTAATCGATGATCAATACATGACAGATGAGCACTCAAGACACATTAGCTCATGATAGCAAAGTCAAATAAATGCTGTAGATGCATCCCACACTACAGCCTTCCCTTACAGGGAGCATGTCTAAAGAGATATCTCAAATTGAAGTGTCAGTAGAAAAGATTTTCAAACAAGCTGATAAAGTGAATAAGACAAATCTGCAAGAGCAGATGGTATTCACCCAACAGCTCTATGGAAATCCAAAGAGGAAGCTGCTGAACAGTTCTGTGGTGGAGAGCCAACCTGCTGTTTAAATCAGCCTACAGCAAAAGAATAGAAGCTGTAAATGTGATGCAAAATGAAACAGCAGTTTCCAGAGATGGCTCATTAAAGAAATAAATGCAGACAAGTGTGATTCTGTATAGGGCAAGCTGATAAATATTCAGCAAACAAAAAGAAACACATCAGGGAGCAAGACGCAATGGGGAAGAATCAAGTATAGGTGGAAGTCATGCCTCACAAATCAAGATGTTTGAGGGTGCTACCGAGTTTTGGGGGATGGTGTTCTGAATAACACAGTTCTCTTGGATTCCCAATGTGGAAACCTATAGAATCACAGAATGCTTTGGGTTGGAAAGAACTTTAAGATCATCCAGTTCCAACTCCCTGCCATGGGCAGGGACACCTCACACTGGAACATACCACCCAAGACTGTCCTTGAACACTGTCAGGCTGTTCTTGAACAGTTCTAATGTGGCTCAATAACTGGTTAAAGCTAGGAGATCAAGTAAGAAATTATTAAATAGGGTTCTATGCTGCTAGGACCTCTAGTGCTCAGCATACATTTGCTCTAGAAGAGCAGGGTGACAACTTCTTCTGATGATACTAAATCATCTAAAATAGTCCAAACTAAAGCCATGAGCAAAGAAATTCAGAAAGACTTACAGTGCTAAATGACTGCACAATAAAATGGAAAACAGCATTCAAAATAATATAAGTAATGAGAAAAAAGCAATCATAGAATCATAGAATAGTTAAGGCTAGAAAGGACCTTAAGATCATCAAGTTCCAACCCTAAGGGTACATCCACAAGAATGAGCACTGAGTGAGCTACCACTGTTGAGAATAAATCCTGGAGCTACTCTGGATGGTTTTCTAAACATGAGAACTTAGTGCTCTGTGGGGATTAAAAAAAGGCAAAGAGAAAATTAAAAACTAGTAGGAAAACAATTCAGAGCAATATAAAGAGTTTTTTCACATAGCTCCAGTGCACCAATCTCATATAGGATAGAGCAGAACTAGAATAGACAAAAATAGGCAACAAGACACCAGAGATGGGGAACAGTTTCCAGACAAGAAGAGCCACAATAGGCTAAAACCCTTTAACTGGTGAGAAAAGAAGGCAGAGGGGATCTGAGAGAGGTCTATGAAGTCATGAGTTGAATGGAGGAGGCGAATAGGAAATAATTGTGCACCATTTCTGAGAACATCAGGGGACAGAGAAACAATCAGTGGGTTTAGAACAGGAAGAACGACATTTCTCTCACAAATGAGATATGGGACTCAAAATATTACAGATGAGTCCAAATGGGCTTTAAATAGTAATGGTAGCGATCTCCAGCATAACTACTAAACACCATAGTCCAAACTCAACCTTTAGTTCAAGAGTCCCTCAGCTATTGACTAAGCTGGGGTGATATCCTATGGGTAGGACCACTCTGCATTGTTTCTTTTAGTCTCTCTACTACAAAACAGTATGACTCCGGACCCCCATGTCTCTATGCCTCTAAAGTAATGTATCCCAGTGTGAAGTTCAAACCTAACCAGAAACAGGCTGCTACATGAAGTTTTGCGTGAAAATAGCAAGTTACCAAATTCAGCCCTTCTGATGAATGGTTAATAATAGACAATAATAAACTTTAGCAGGTGCTAAGACCTCCTTCATGAAGATAAACCTCTTTGGGAACCCTCTACCTTCTCAAACCTCCTCTTCTGCACCATTATTGTGACTGCCCACAGGAGATGTGGGCACTTGGCTTGCGTTAATGAAGCTCCCAGGGGTAGTACTCTTCCCTCTTCACCACTAAAAGCTCTTTTACACCTGAAGCATTTGACTAGAGAGTTTATAATAAAAGTGTCTAATTTTGCTCTCTTTATTGTAACCACTAAGAGTCCTTTGGAATTTTTTGGGCTGTTGCAAACTACATTCAACAGCAGCCGCTAAAAAATTTGGCAAACAAGTGCTTTGCCCTCACCCACAGAAATAAACTTCTATCCAAAATACATAGGTTTGAACTCAAAAAGAGGCTGTACCTGTGTTCTATTTGAGGTCCACTGTCCTTTTTCCAGACCAAAAGAATTATTAAGTGAAAGACTTTAGCACCTCATCCTTTTTTCTTCTCTTTTCTGCCACAGTTTCTCCACAGAGGTTTTTAGTACTGGTTTTGCCATGGCATTTGTCACTATGCACACACTGTCACTGAAGACAGCTTTACTCAAGGTCATGATAGCCTCTTGTCTATCGGCATTTCAGAGCTGGCCAAGAACTTGAGTAAACCAAGTGGTGCAGGAGCAGGGCAGGATTTGTGGCTGACCAGGAATATCAAGTGATGGGGAGACAAGAGGAACAAGATTGCTTTCACTGACTAGGGAGAAGCAATGCTGGAGCAAGATAGGCTGAGAAAGGGGACCTGACACTCCAAAGAGAAGATCTGCAAAGCCCAAAGGATGCTCAGTGGGGAAAGTAAGAAGAGGGAAGCCCAAGGCTGTTTGCATGATCCTGTGTATCTTTTGTCTAGATGTAAAGAGTAACTGTTTGACAAGCCTAGAAAATACTGTCTGCTTCAGCTCTCACTGCCTTGAGTCGTTAAAGGAGGAGGAGTTTGAGCTGATGCTGACACTGGGCATCTTGCTGGTGCTGTAGGGCACAGGGACCACAGTGAGGAGTTGGGTCAGGGCAAGGAATGGCATGGTACTGCTCCATGCCACATTCCACAGGAGACCAGGAGCACCAGAGGGGACAACCCACAAGAGAAGTTTTGGCAGAGCTGGGACTGTACCTCGTGTTCACCTCTACACACAACCCCTCTCCTGACCACACGAACAACCTCCCAGCCTCAGACAGGTCCTAAACAAACAAATGGGAGGACTTTTACTGGTGTCAGTGATGGATGAGGTCAGATCAGGCTGAAGCCAGACCACCTGGCAGTGCAACTGCATAAATCAGTGGATTAGCTCATGGATGGAGAAAGAATTGAGGGCTTTGCAGGTCCTTACCCAGCTATCCAACATCCCATCTCACATCCCTGCCATGCAGGAGACCACATCTGCTCTTGCTGAAGTCAATGGAAGAGTTGTCCTTGGTCTTGATGGCTCTGGGGTCACTGTATAGCTCAGCCTTCTGGCAGGTTAGTGGAGATGCATCTTTCATCTTGCTATAGCAAGAGGAAGGCATTAAAGCATTGGTTTGAGTAACACAGTACTTCCATCGGGGCCAGGCTGAGAATTTCAGGCTTTTAAAGATTTGAAACAAAATGGTTCTTATAAAATTGAGCCTTTTGATGTGTAGCAGAGTTCATCCAAACCAACCTGCAAGGCTGCCGAGCAGCCAGTGCCTTCCAACATGTGCACTAATGTTTCAGAAAGTCAGACACCTGATCGGGATTCAAAGCTATTACAGCCAGAGGGATCCCACATCAGTATTTAGCCCAGCTTTCCACATAAATTCATACAACAACTCCTGCAGCAAGTCCACGGCTTAAACCATAACATGCTTTTAAAAGATGTGCAGCTTTTGCTTACGGAATTCAAGCAGCACAGACTCCTTTAGGTAATATATTGCAAAGATTGTTATGTTCAGCATAACTGCATAGCTCTTCTCACAAGCCTCATTTGCTCTACCTCTGGAAGTCATTGCACTTCTTTCTGATGGGCTAGAAAGCTACAGTGCAGCAGCGATGTGAATGGGCCACGAGCATCTCACACTTTGTTCTTTGCTGAGGTAACGGGTTAAAACTTAAACAAGAGAGGTTTAGATTGGACATAAGGAGGAGGTTCTTTACTGTGAGGGTGCTGAGGCACTGGAATGGGTTGCCCAGGGAAGTTGTGAGTGCTCCATCCCTGGCAGTGT
>JBCJKH010082161.1:0-10769 GCA_039877255.1 Loriculus beryllinus
ATCCCTGGCAGTGTTCAAGGCCAGGTTGGACGAAGCCTTGAGTGGCATGGTTTAGTGTGAGGTGTCCCTGCCTATGGTGGGGGAGGGTGGAACTTTCCAACCCTAACAGTTCTATGATTCTGTGTACTCTGCCATGACTGCATGCCAGTTCATAAGACATGCTTGCTCCCAGAGTATATATAAAACATTAAAACCAAGAAATTACCAAATTATTTTAAACCCCATGAAATGGTGCTTCAAAACCCACGAACAATCAAACTAAGAAATATATGGGACCAAACATAGGGTCCTCATACCTCTTTTCTACACCACTGCCTCAGTAGACAAGTTTTCAAGCAGTTGTCTTAACTGGAGCAACTTTGAGCTGGATTATAGTGTGCGTAGATCGGTAAATGGGTAGGTGCATGTAACAATTCCCCCTTACCCTTTCCTCCTGCTTCTCCTCCAAGGTGGCATTTCAGAGGCATGCCAAGAAAGGGCAGCCCCAGAGGGACTGTCAAAAAACAGCACAACCCAGAGCAGCCCTGAGGCTGTTCTGGATTGCACGAGGGGTTAAACCTGCCTCTAGCCAGCCTCAGGATTCGGGGTGTACATACAGGATGGAACAGCCCACTATATCCCCACTGTGTGGTAAACTGACTGATACTCAAGGGCATTTGAAAGCAAACTCAATAGAGCTAGTCTGGATTCAGCGTGCTTTAGCAGGGAGCAAAGCCTGGTCCTTTTCCCACTCCTTTGGCCAGAAGAAAAGATCATTCATGTTCTGTCTTTCAGCCACCAAAACCCATGCCAGAAGAGACTCCACAGTTTTTTCCAGGTGTGGCCTATACCTAAGTCTGTGATGTACAGAAGTAACTCCCTGTCTGCAAATACATTCACTATGTCAGCACATGCTAACACTCCCAGAACAAGTACAAGTAAGGAAAAACATTGCATTCTTAAACAGGCATCTAGTGATGGAGGATATATCCTTTGCTGTCCAGGACTGGAAAGCCTCTAACACTGGTTAATTATCTCCAAGATGAAGGGCTTAATTGGGAATGTCACAAGCTAAACTTTCTTCTCTTTGAAGAGCTGTCTACCTCACATGGTGCTCAGAGAAATTTTAGACAGCAGACTCAGTTCAGTTTTCATTATTTGCTTTCTGTTCCATAAAAATGAAAGCAGTCAGAGAAACACTACTGAATGTGTCTCCTGTGCTTCCATCCACATATCCAGTAGCAATGTGATGACACCCAGACTCAGGCAAAAGAATGATGGTAAAGGTCAAGTGTAGAGAAAGGAAACTCTAAACAATAATGGATGATTTATAGCATACAGTGAATCTTATCTGGGTCACACTTTTGAAGGGCCCCATTTCTCAGCTCTTCTAATTCTTAAATTAATTAAGTTTTCATACCCATTACTTTGTTTCTCTTTTGCTATGCAGCTTGACACACAGAGGTGACAGTCTGAGTGATGCACTTCAAAGCAGTGATTTTTCTTATGCTATGTGATTTTTCTTAGGCTTTCAACAGCCAGCCTTGTCTCTCTGCAGCAACAGGACTTAGAGACACTCCTCCCTAAGGCTTCTTCAGCCTTCCTCTCTGTTTATTCAGACCTCTTCCACATCTTCTGTAATAACCACTTCCCAGATTTCACTTGTGTGGCCTATTGAATTGGAAGTCTTTTCTCTAATCGTGCTCATCCAAAGGGGATTAAGATCCTTCCTACAACCCCCAGGCATTTGTGATTACATGGGATGATGGACTCTTTCCAAAGAGGAGACTACTGCAGCAAGGAGACACACTTATTCTCTCTGACATTCTCATTGCTTGCATGGACCTCCTCCATCTTCCTTCATTGACACTCAAACTCTGCTGTTGCAAATGCAGTACAAGCACAAAGCTCGACAGAGGAATAAGGCATTTATCTCCTTATAGTATGATCTTCCACTTTCTGTCCACAAATGCCTTGATCTAACAAAGTTCCCCCTGAAGAGCATCCTCGGTGTGTCTTCTGCATGGGTAGCCATCTGAGCTCTTTGTAGGCTGCAGTATGAAAAGCATAAGCTCAAGTTCAGAAAATTGCCTAGCAGACTCCTGTGGCTCTGTGAGAAAAGAGAAAACAATAATAATAATAATAAAAATAAATCATTAATGGCAATCAAAAATTAGCTCTGCAATAAATTTATATGCAATCTGTCCCCTGTACTCCTGTGTGTTTACTTATATTTATAAGATTTGTTTTATGAATGATTTGCCATTAATGGAGAAAAGAGAGATTAAGAAACAAAAGCTGTAGCTTCAATCCATCATTAGGGAATTAATCAATTGGCAGCCTGTGCAGACAGCTATTTAGATCTGTGGCCTGAACAGCTTAATTGGGGGAAACATTTTTAAAAAGGCTAGAATGATGTTCAAAGTAACATAAATTAGCCCATTTTGGACCTATCGCATGTCCTAATTTAACGACTTCTATACCTCAGAGTTTGGCAAGCGATCACATCTCTTAAGCTTCTTTGCAGCTTCCTGTGCTGATATGGCTGTAAAGTAGATCTCCATCTGAAAATGATTAACTATAAACACTCAGCTAGTCAATAAAAGGAAAGGGGAAGAAGCCTTCTAGCCAGCACTGTAAAATACTGTCTCTCCCTATCCAGGTTTACCTTTCTCTGCTTAGGTGTTTGTAGCCATTACTACAAGTGAGGATAGAAAGAGGTCAAGGCCTCCTTCACTGAGGCAATCATCTCCCACATAGGGTTGATGGGGCTGGGGTGCTCCTGTGCTCACCAGTGACACATGGCTGGTTCCTATGTTCCTAAAAAAAACCCCATAAAAATAGGATGCATTTCAGGGTTTCCTAGTTTCAATGTTGGTTTATAAAGTATTTTGGCTTCTGAGATATAGTAAATAAAGGTGTTTGAGTGCAATAAGGTCTGTAGGTTCAGACATATTCATTCTCTTTTACTACGGACAAGTGAAAATTCATAAACACAGGTTTCCCACTCCAGCCTTTTTCTGGGATCTGGACCTCAAATGGGCTTTGAATTCAGAAGAAAGCCTATTTATGATGGGCCCAACCAAATCCCCATGATCTCCCTAACCTGCTTGGGTACTTGAAACCTGGGACTGATCTCAGTGCTGAATTTCTTAGTCTCAGCATGCTGCTGCCACCAGTGCAATCAATGCCTATACTTCTGCTGTTCCCACAGCTGAGGTTATGCAGTTTTAGCTCATAGGGTTATTTCTGGTTACCATACATGGTGTCGGAGAGATGCTGCCTGGGGACTTTCAAACACCACCATTTAGCTTTAGGGTACTAAATGTTTCAGTGTCCTTACCAGGCAGCACCCTGACAACCCAGCTAAACCGAACTAACCTTATACAATATATTGTACATGACATTTGTTTTGGAGCAAACTTGTCGCCCTGCATTCCAGGCCTCTGGAGGCATCATGCCATCCTCTTTATTCATCAGGAGCATGCCCAAATCCCAGAGTTGGCTAATGTGCATGTATCCACATGCTTCCTGTCTCTGCAGGAAAATGCAGAATGAGGCATCAAGATGCAGTTCCAGGCACAGTTGTAGTCAGGAAGGCAGGTTTCAAATATACTTGCTGACAGCACTATTGATAACTGTATGCCCTTTCAAGCTCTGGTAGAGACAGAATGGTACTGGTGAAATTCTTGGCCTGAATCTTCTCCTGATGGGTCAGAACAACTCAGTCTTTGGGCTTCAAGGAGTCAAAATGATTGTATATTCTACTTGAGCAGTGCTAAAATGTTCAGTCGTTGAGCATCCAGCTCTCATTTGAGGTCCCCTGGAGTTAACCTGACTTGTTCTGATTTATTCGGAGCTTTCAATGGTATAAATGAGATCAGAATCTGGTTATCTTTTTCTACCAATTTGCCTCTGTTAGATTGACACACCTGGCATCTTGTGAGAATTTTTTTATCCATTTACTCACAACTAACTACTCACAAGTTTATACTTGTGACAGGATTTGGTTTAGGGGATCTCTTCCACAGAGCTCTGGGGTACACAGATCGTATATTTTGATAACCAAACCAACACCCAAGGCAAGATTCAATTTGAGACATATCAGTCTTTATATCTCATTCTTTATCTCACTGGTATTAGCTTTAAAAATAGATCGCAGAAGAACATTCTTTCTTAAAAACATGGTAACAGGTACAAAGCAAAAGCAACACTAAAGTTGCTTCAAAGATTAAAGGTACAGGAGAAAGTGCTGATTTCAGAAGATATTAGCACAAAACGACAAAGACTCAGAAAGAGCATACCGCCATTTTGTCTCTCAAACCACCAGAAAAACAGCAGCAGCATGCAGTCCATATCTGACAAAACCTAAAATGAAGACACAGATAATGTATGATGAGGAATTTCCATGAATTACTTGAATATAATCCCAATCCATCTCCATACTACTTAATAACTGAGGCAGGGAGGAGCTCTGGAGCAAAAGCTTATACCATGAGGTGTGTGACTACTAAGTACGTGCTTCAGCTCAACGGCAGTTCAGAGAGTGGCTGTTGCTAAAAATCTTCAGTACAGGACAAAAGTGGGTGGTCAGGAAGGCCACTTATCACCAGTTCCCTGAGTAGGAAGGACAAGATCATCTGTATCATTAGGCATCTTCTACAGCACAGAACAGCTTTCTCAACATTTGGTCACCCAAGGGAGATGTTCCCCTTGCATTTGCAAAGACAGAGGCAAAATATCTTCGATAGTCACAGCATCCATCAGTCTGGGAATGCATATTACTTTCATATATTTCTGTCTGCCACAACAGTATCAGTTGGCAAAGGAAGTCTAGTGTGGAAGCTCAGGTTCTGTGTGGGAACAAAGAAGTGGTGGTTTTGCTGTGCAGCAAATTCTTTCAGGATAAATAAATAATACAGATGGGTCAAAACAGAGAGCAGAAAATTAATCGGTTTGTTTTTCCTTCAGTCCTGTATATGACACCGTATGTTTGGCAGGCTACAAAGATTTCTCTTCTTTCTGTGTTTTAAAATACAGTGTCTGATACTCAAAAAGGTGGCCTTTTAAATTTTGCACATTGAACATATTCAGTGTTCAAAGGAAGGAAAATGAAAAAAGAAATAACTGAAAGACAAAGGAAAAGAAAGAAGACATGCTTTTACAACCTATGCAGTTTAAGCACATGTTCCTATACCTTGTAGAGCTACACAGACCAATGTATATATTTCAAACTCCATTGGTTTTCAGAGCTTTTACCTTGGTATTTTAGTTACATAAAACTTCATCTCAGGAAATAGAAGCAAAATGGAAAACCAGGACAGGAACTGATGGAAAAGAATCACTTACATGGCATAGGAAATTTCTACCGTTTTTAGCTAACCTGTTGCTTTCCCTTTTTGCTGATGCTTCCATGAACATGAACATGCGCAAGACTAATGGAGTGTCAGCGAAGACCAGCCATTGACACTACCCAAGAGCTTACTGAACATGCTGGATGAGAAGCAATGGCACAGGAATGACTACTGCTGCCATACTTTTTACCTGTAAGAAACCTACCACTAATCTCATCAGCCTACAGTGAGAATTTTTCTATTTGGTTTTACAAATCACAGTGTGCAATGTATGTTCTGTGCATGTTTCCCCAACATAGTTATTTTCACAGTAAACTGTAAAGAGGAATGTGAACCTGCCATTGTTTGAAAGATGTCTGTTTACATTTGCAAACTGCCTCACTAAAACTGAAGCAAGGATATTTTGCTTTTAAACTTTAAGTTGCTGAAGGAAAATCTGTCACAGTAATGGAGTTCATTGCTCAGTTTTGAACGGAGTATATTTTTGCCGCTCTTCTTGATTCCCATCTTCTTATTGCACTACTGCAAATATCTAGTTCTTTGAATAACATTTTTGTTTCCTCTTAAAATGAGTTTCCACACTCACATCATTTTGTATGGCATGAGCAAGAAGTGTCTAAGGCTTGGAGCAGTACATCATTTATAATACTCCTGCTAATTGAAGAAATGTGGGCCAAATCTAAATAGTATGTCAACTTCAGCAGTTTTGGGAAAATTATATGTCAGATACCATTACACTCACAGGATATAGTAGAAGGAAATAGGCAGTAATCAACATGCTATATCACTGAGTTGGAATTGACTTCTACTTGGCAATGAACCACCACTCTGTGTAGGCATACCAGCTCAGAAATGCTCTAAAAGCCGTCTAGCTTTGCCTAGAAACTTGGGTAGTAATAATTACAAGAACATTAAGTTAGGCAGTATTCAGATTGTCTTTTTTTATTTACTTACTTGTGAGTTGAGAGTTTTTTGTAACATTGTTTTCCAAACTGAAATGGGTGAGAATGCAGGTTGACACAGGTCAGCATGCAAGTCTATATCAAATAAATACAGGTTCATAACCTCTCTACCCCAAACTATATTTCTACTCCACCACAACAACCACTAAATTATTCTCAGCTAAACTCCCTTTCACCATGAATCATCTCTACTAATGAGGCATGCCTTCTCACAAATCCAGAAACCAGGCCCCCCTGCTGTGGAGGGCTAACACCCCATCAGCTCTCATACCCCATGTCTATCATTGTATAATCCATGCTATGTGCCATGCATATTATGTGCATGCAGCCACTCTTCATCAGAGCTAATGCTATCAGGTTTTGGATTGATTGGTTAGGATGGATGAAGCAAAGCAGCAGCTGGGAGGGGCTATTTGATTAATAATAAATAGATACAAAGATTTATGATTAACATAGAACATCTTAATGATTTACCATGGCAATGAAACCAATAGGCTGATATTCCAATCCGATTTCTACAAATTTGTATAATCCTCAGGGTAAAACAATTTAATGTGCTGTCTCTTTTATAGTTACAAAAGGCCTTTCATATGATCAATTATACATAAGAGTATAATAAATGTAACTTTCTTCATACTAATCACATCTAACTTAAATTCTCTTGTCGGTCTTTGGAGTGTATGTAGCATTCCCCATAAAGTTTCTAGTCTCAGCTCTTAGCAAAAGTTAATATACCCAGAACTTCAAAATAAATCATCAGTACAAGGGTCTTCACACTAGTAAAATTGTTCAGACAATGCAGTTTATTAAGAGAGCACTCCCTTCTTCCAGTCAAGCCCCTTGCTTAACGCAGTAAAATTGCTGCTTCTTATCAGGGGATTGTATGGAGGCTATGATGCTGGATCTTTGAAGTTTTGGCAAGTAGTATCGTACCAGTGTCCTGACACAGGACAATGCAAGACTTTGCCCTGTGTCAGACAAAGATAACATAATAGGCATATTTTACCCAGTAGGTAGTTCATGACTAGGAAATGGAACTGCACGAACACATGCAGAGAAGGAGTCTCAAAAGCCATGTGGCCTATTAAATGTTTCAAGTCAGTAGTACCATGTAATATAATACTGGTTTCTAATTTCTATAGAATTGCATTTCACTAAAAGAAAACTGCATTAAGTTTTTCCATCTAAAAGTGAGAGACAGAGATACAGGATGTACACCTTGCATGTACATTGAAAAATAATCTTGAAGTTACATACAGGGGACCATGGTAAAGATGACAGCAAACACCAAGAGCAATAGAAAGAGACTGTGGAAAAAATCTTCTTACTGCATTATAGCTACTTGTTTGGGTATGCTCAATGTTCTTCAGGATGCATAACCAGAGTATGAAATGTGTCACAGTCATGATGAGACTTTCACAGGATACTCAAAGGGTGAGGAGTTGGAAAGTAGTTAAGACTACCTGAGCAGGCTAGAAAGAAAAGGCATGGCATATGGCTGCAGGTTCCTATATTGAGATAAAGAATTCTATCAGAAATATTTCTTTCAGGGCATTAGAGGCCTTCAAAATTTTGGCTAAGTAGCAAGGCTTTGAGACCTCTCTTGAAACCAGTTTACGGCAAATTCATTGGAGACTTCTGATCTGCTAGAGAATAGCCTGTATTTTGTGAAACTCTTTTCAGCTCAGAGGTGGGGAAGATGAGAGAGAGAGACAATAAATACAAAAAAGACCCTTTAATAACAGGACTTTGGGGTCTGTGCGTACAAATACATACACAAGAAATGCATCCATGCTTGTAATGCAATTAATAGCTTTGAAAGAAAGTGCAACTTAAATCCAGTTGTAGTTCTTTTCCTATAGCTATATTCATATATATATGTATAGATGTATCTTTTTCTGAGCTGCTAGATTCGGGTTCTCTCTTTTAACTACATGTGCGAAAATCTTTCATTTTCTGTGTGGTAGTTCCAATTCTGTCCTATTCACCAGACTCCAGGAATGGCACTTTAGCAGCCCTCTTCCTCAGTGTTAAAGACCTAACAAAATCAAAGTTACTTGACTAGCATAAATAACATTGAGTTAATTGCCTATCATATGGTTTTGTAGTATCTGTATGCACTGTCATTGGTGTACTGTTGTGAGTTGACCTGGCTTTTGAAAATATTGCCCTTAAAGTCTGGCACATTTTTGGAACCAGGCTGTCAGTGAAGGAAAAATGAGCTGGAACATCATAATCTGCTTCCACCATAGTAAAGAGAGAGACATCTGGTAGGCCACTTGGCAGTCAGCCAGCAATGAAGACTTGAATTAAAATAATGAACATGTTCTCAGGAGTATGCCTCTGAGCTGAAGAAGTTGTAAGTCTCAGCTGCTTCTTGAAAGTTGGCTGCAAGTAGTGGTAATGGGCCTTTTTCCTCGCAGTGTACCACGTGTGTTCTAGTGTTCCACAGGCCGTAAAATCACCATCTTAAATACACCTGTAGAGGGTCAGAAATGAAATAAAAAGTGAGTTAGGGGAGTTAGAATTTAACAATTTCACACTTCCTAGAACCATGTAGAGCCCGACCAACCTCCCTTGTCTAATGGAGCTGGTCTAACTTCCCCAGTCAAGCTAGAAAAACACACCGAGGTCCTCAAGAGCTGGTCTTGTAGATGTCCTAGATAATCCCAAGCTTTTCCTGGAAAATAGCTGAAAGTGCTCTGAGATTTCTGACTATAAAAGCCAGAGCAACCTATTTTACTTCCCAGCACAAATCACCAGCTCCTACTGTCTTGGGTGTCTAACAAAGGGACAGGAATTGTGCTGGCCATCACTTCCCTGAAGAATTGCTAAAATAGAAATCAATGTCCCAGCTGCAAGCCCTTTCAGGAACAAAGCAATGAGGAAGTAAAGCTGTGTCAGGTGACAATAGAGCATAGCAGATTTCTGTTATTTTGGTTTCAAAGCAAATTCCTAGCTGTGATTTGGCTTATGGTCAGCGAGTGAATAAAATTCCAACAGTGGTGGCATCCATATCTGGATGCCGCTAACCCAGCCCAGCTCTAACAAAATGTGCAGCTAGAGAAGATTCTCATCAGCCCATTTGTAGTGAAAAAAAAAAAAAAACTGAACTGTAATAAAATGCATGCTCCAGCTCAATTTTGAAATTTAAAAGAGCAATGGATATCCAGTAGGTGTGCTGTGTTTAAATAGGGGGTTGAACACAGCAAAATGTGTCACCTAATGAGGCAGCACAGAAGTTCCTACATAAGAACATTTGAGTTTGCAATAGTAATTGCTTTATGGCATTGTGAGGTCATTGCAATTTGAGATTAAGATGATCAAATTGTTGCAGGGAGGATCTTTGGAGACCATCTTATAAAACCATTATGAGGCAATACTGAACACACAATGTGATTTCAAAGAATGACTTGGAGAAGACCTCACTACAGTGCTCTTAGGGTAAAATTACGTTGTGAAACTACAATAGGAAATAAGACTGCAGTGCAAGTCTGTGGAGATTAGACTCAATTATGATGTCAAAACAAACTGAAACAGTGTCAATGCAAGTTATACCATTAAGGTTGAGACTTAAACCTAGAAAAGCAGGGAAATTCTGCATTAAACCTGCCACATTACCTTTAAATCACACCCTTGTGCTAAGGTGTTGCAGCAGGTAGAGACCTCTGTTAAATTGTCTCACAGCTCTGGGTACTGTTACGTACTGCAGATGATCTCTGTACAAAATCATTGTGGTTTCATTGCACAAACGTTTAAGTGATTAGCCTGAAGTGTTTAACCTATAACTGAAGATTCAACGAAAATTCAGTGTTGTAGGGAGAACTCCAGGTTAACAATTTATATCTCACTGGGTGCATTGTGACCAGATTTTATAGATGTGAAGGGCTTGATCCCTTGTAAAAATAAATTGAACAATTTAGGCACTCTGAGATGAGATAGAAGCTTCCAATGCCCTTGGATTTTTTTAATAAGAATACCCGCAGCATCAGTGGGAATTATGTACCACTATGCCCGAGCTGTGTACAAATATACTAGGGGATGCTCCTTCTCCTGACAGCTTAGACTTTGGCTTGAACTGGGAAGTAAACTGTATGACAGACCACTGTTTTTTGAAGTGTTTTGCAAGAAAGAACCCCTTCTGAGTGAAACGTAAGCACATACCAGGCCTGCCCATGTGCATGTGCAGATAACCAGAAGTTTGTGGCCAAAATGTGGACCACTTGGTGGATAAAGAACTAGCTGTACGCTGCACACAAGGAGTTGTGGTCAATGGCTCAGTGTCCGGCTGGAGACCAGTAACAAGTGGTGTCCCTCAGGGATCGGTGTTGGGACCAGTCTTGCTCAACATCTTTGTCACTGACATGGACAGTGGGATTGAGTGCGCCCTCAGCAAGTTTGCAGATGACACCAAGCTGTGTGGTTGGGTGGATACGCTGGAGGGAAGGAATGCCATCCAGAGGGACCTTGACAC
>JBCJKH010082164.1:0-17606 GCA_039877255.1 Loriculus beryllinus
AACCAAATTAATATAATTCCTCCGAGACACTACTCAGGTATACATAATGGTAGATATAGAAAAATTAATTTTCATTAAGCAATGGCATGAAGAATTACTTCTTTTTCTCTTCAGTAATGTGGTTAAAGAGGCATTGTGTTGTTTCTTGTATTTAACCCTTTTTGAATTATGCACATTCTGAAGTAGCATTGCATTTTGCTTTAGCTGGAGTGGATAGCTTGGTGAACCTGATGGCACAACCCTATTAAGGAGCCTGTGTTCATGCAGGTTGTGTCTATCACAAAATGGAATGCTGCAGGAAGGAAAAAGGACAAAACCTGGAATTCAGTGAAGAACAGGAATGAGGATTAAAAGACTTAGAAGTCATACATGGCTTCACTTTATGTGAAGCCATACAAAATTCCCATCCTACAACATTTGCTAATCTTCAAATGAGTTCTCTGCTGTAAACATTAGCCCTGTTTGCAGGGAAGACAACTGAAATTGCAGCAAAGCAATGCTTCTAAAACTGCAGAGTGTGACTAGCAGAGCTGGGATTAAACTGTTTCTGGGTCATGGGATTCAGGTTTCAGGTACCAGTGGTGTACAAGACAGGAATGCAGAGATAGGTGAGCAAACAGCTCAGTCAGACAAGAAAATGGATTACATTACCAGCATCTGTCCTTCCCACCTAACAGTACAGTGATTTAATTATTCTTTTAAACATCTGTTTAAAAATTTTACATGCATAACAGCAAAGTGTTGCTGAAGGTAACCATCATCTATGTTCTATTTTTTGGTATTTGCCTTTTAAAATTCAATATCCTGCAATATCTGATGTCATTCAATAGAGAAATTTTATAGCGCTTCCATTAGCACAATTCAGCTCAGAATGAGCATGATTGCATAGGAAGGACCTGTGTTATTGACAGCACAAGTGGCCTTTTCATTTTCATGTAATAAGCAAACTTTGAATGATACATCTCCTCACAGAGCTCTTATCGTTGCTGTCAGCACATAGTTTGTAAGCTTGTATACCAACAAGCTATCTGTGCTTTATTTACCCACAGCCACCAAGTTGTTTTGCAACCACTAGGTTTATCCAAATAAGCCATAAGAAGCCTAAATAAAATTAAAGCTTTGAACCAGTATTGGAGTAGTCTTGTGAGCATTTTAAAGCTATTACAAATTCTGGCATATGCACCAAAGCTCTGCCATGAAGTCTGTGTTAGATGGGGGAGAGAAAAATGTTTGAATTTTTAAGGTACTTGAGCCTGTTGTGGAGTTACCTTGGCAGGACAACTGGTGTTCAGCTGCAAAGCATGATCCTAATTTTAAAATTACTGTCTTTAATTCCAGTTGAAATGTGAACTAGATTTATGATCGCTTATCTAGCTTTTTCATTCCTACATAGCATGGAGTTATTGCTGCACAGAGTGTTTTAACATAAATCCCATTTAAACTACTCAGTCTTTTCATCCACCTGAATATATCTGTGTGAAGAAAATTGTATGCCTTTATCAGGAGCAAAAGAGTAGGCATCTAAGTAATTTGTATGAAGCTTAAGAGTAATCACCACTGTTTGTACCTTGCATGATTTTCTTTCTCTAAATACTGGCTTTTATTGTGTGCATGTGTATGTATTGCAGTGGAGTTAGCTGTGATGGTATCTGCTGCCTTAGTAAAATAACAGTGTTTTCATTACTAATTCAAGAATGATAGTAGCTTGTTTCAGTCTGCTGAAAGGAGGCATTTATTTTAAAAACATCAATTATAAATTAAGTAGTGTGTTTTGCGTAATCATTATTAGTACAAAGTCCCAGCAACATGGAAATCATTTATGTTAAGTCTTTTAAAAAATATAAAAATTACATAAAATCTGAAATCTCTTTTCCCCACCATTTTCCATTTAACAGCAACGATTCCACTAGATTGGAACTGGCACAAAGTCTTATATCAAGTTTTTCTTTTTTTCACCAGCCAATTTTACAAACATCGTGCCTAAGAATTTCCCTTGTGTAGGTCCCAAGATCTTTCTCTGCTTGATGTGTTGTGCATATAAAACAGACCTGCTCGATGCCATTTCTGCACTGAATTTACAATGTATTAATGCTCTGGAAGAAAACTTCTAAGGCCATCCTAGCATTGATCCGTCAGGACAGAAGTTTCTTAGAAGTGTCATTTATACAATGGCGTTGTCATCAGTGCCTTCTAGTTTCTGTTAGAAGAGGTTATTAGTCTAGTTGTTTTTCTTTGTAAGACAAACTGAGACACTGCTTTGTCAAAATATGACTGGGATGCCATCTTGTATTACTATCATGATACACAGAAGCTTTCTTTCAGAAAGTAATATCTCCATTCTCAGGATTCTCCAATGAAGGTGCACTTCTACTTAACTGGAGCACAGCTGAATGCATCTGTAGAAAACAAAACAAAACAACACCACCAAACCCCAAAACAAACAAACAAACAAAGACCAACCCAACCAACCAAACAAATTTGTAACTGCTTTCCAAATCTGAACAAAAACATCAGTTTTTGTGCACGCTGTCTTGCATTATGCTGTTCATAAACTAACATGGTTTTATCAGTCTTATAACTCTTTAGTACAAAGCATTGTTTGTGTGTTCAAGCATTAGGTATATATGATAGAGGCACACAATGGTAATCAAAATAATTAAGAAAGGTCTGTGTACAAGCTAAAAGGAATGGTACAAAAGACCAAGTTAGTAAAAATTCATGAGTCTCTAGATGAAAAACAAGGTGAAAAACAGATAGAAAAAGTGCAGGAAAAGGTAAGAGATAGTGCTAAGGTTTAATAACATTTCTGTTTGTTGTCAAACAGTGGGCCAGAAAGAAAAAGATTAAGTTGATCGTCGACCCAGAGTATGAGACCAGCTCCACTGGGGAAGACAGCGCTCCTGATTCCAGCCAGAGGAATCGTCTTAATAACCCGAATATTCAAAACAACATCAACGGTAACATCTACATTGCACAGAATGGCTCTGTTGTCAGAACCCGGCGTGTTTGCCTTGGTAATAATTTAAAAGTCACATCTCCAGTGAGGCTGGGGAAACAGTTCAAGAAATTGGACAAGCTTGCAGTGACACATGAGGAGAATGTCCCACTGAACACGTTATCAAAGGGACCATCTTCTAGTGATAAAATGAACACAAGACCTTGCAGTGTCTCATTTGCTTCCTCTACTATAGGGGCTGAAAATATAGTAACAAAGCCAGGGGGCTCCAAAATGAAAAGCACAGAAGAGCAAGAATCAGTTGTTGATAATGAGGATGTCAAAGAGCCCTTGGAGTCACACAGTGAACACACACAGTCGGATGAAGAGGAGCTCTGGATGGGCCCTTGGAACAACCTTCACATACCAATGACAAAACTGTGATTTTATTTTATTTTTTTTTATTTTTACTTCAGTTTATAATAAACTGCGCTTTTTATTGTCACTGAGGAAAATGTATGAAATTTGTATCGTGCACATACATTATATACTACAAATGACACGCTTTAAAGTTTAAAAACAAAATTTGCACTTACATTTGTACCAATTAATTGTCCTCCCAACAATTATTTTGACAGGCTCCCATTTCACTAAGCAATACGTCATTTAAATTAATTAGGTTTTTTGGATCTTGATTTATTGTTTAATAAACAGTAAACTACTAATAAATGCACAGCAACATTTGGTTAACTTTTCAGACAGTTCTATACATGCCTAGCTTGTTTTTCTGTATGGTACTTGTGGCTCTACTCTCTAGATTTGGAAATTGTCTATTTATGTTCAAGATTTATATCCAGAGCTCTTGCTTCTGAACTCAGAGTAATAAATTAAAAATAAATCCATGAAAGTCAATGGAGCATATCCTCGGCTGGTTTAAATTTGAGTAACATTACCAAAGTGATATACCAGTTTATGCAAATAGAGGATCTCGCTCAACACCCAGCTACCAGACTCATGTAAGAGTGGAACCAGAGTTTATAAAAGTATAGCACTGTTACATAGAAAAGTGGAATAGAAGATTAAATAAGCTAAAAGTTGTGAAGAGGAAGGAAATATTTAGCAATTAATCTTGTTCAGAGTTACCTGGCTGTGGTTTGTTCATTTTCGTTTGTAAATTGCCTCATTCCAATTTTCTTCTCTAGTTAGTTTTTTATCTTTTCCTCTCTTCCTACATCAGTTCTGTTTTCTTCTTTGTATGGTCTTTAGCTCCAATTTTTATGCTCATCAGTAATTGTCATCCTATGGCTATATTCCTCCGAAATAAACCAGGATGATACATGAGTCTGCGTGATAGAAATAGGCATTAAAGGATAATTAATAGGAAAGGGATGAATGTATTTCAAGTCCAGCTAGCTGGTAGGTTAAATGGTATAATCACCATTCCACTTCAATAGTGTTGAACATAAACCTGTTGAAAAGACAAATGGATCGTGGTGAAGAAAATGAAAACTGAATATTTTATGAAGCTGATATGTATAAGCGTATCTGTGAGGGGCAAAGGGAGTCAGAACTTTAAGTAAGCGTTACCTGTAAAATATACCACATAAATTTTGGCTCCTGCTTATAATTTCTATTTGTACCTCTAAGTAGTGAGTGTGTTGTATTACAACTTGAATAGGGACCTGAGAAATGCCACTGTTCATAGTCACCAATACCTGAAAGACATTAGCAATACAGAGTGAAGTATTTTTCTCCAATGTGATATAGGAAAGAAGAAAAAAAAAAAAAAAGATACATATTCACATAAGGAGCATGTCCTGTTGTATTACGCAAAATTTTTTTTTCAGGTTAAGATCAAGCTGGTTGTGAGAACAATATGGATACTTGTCGAAAGATACGAAGAGTCAACAGATAAATATTTACAATTAGTAAGGGAATTATTGGTATCATCATTCTTTTCCTGTTGCTATAGCTGAAGTTTCATCACAAGATCTGGATGACCATGACTGTTGGTTCTGCTCTGGCAGTAAATGGACTTCTGCTACTGTGATTGTTTTCATCTTGCACAGATTCTCACCCTTAATTCCTCTTAATGTTTGTCTTTTAGAAGCTGTTCACATGTTATGCTGATGTAAATGTGACAGTTATGTCAAATGCCTCCTTTTCAGGTTGAGGTTTCCAACCAAATATTTTGAGAGATGGTGCTCGGTTTTAGGCATGAGAAACACAATGTAGCCTACCACACAAAGAAAAAAATCAAAGACCTGGTATTTCTTTCTCTTAACTCTTTTATCTTGACATATTTGCACTTGGTACATAACAAAAAAAAAAAAAAAAAAAAAGCTGTTTGGAGTTTAGCTAGAGTCTGAATATTTAGATAAGAATGATGGAAGAAAAAAAAGATCTATTCTTTGAAATAACTAGTAAAATGTTCTATTTTAATCCTGTTTAATATACTGTTATTATTTCACTACATCATTTTTATTGCAAGATCTGTCAGTTCATTTCTCACTGAATACTTCAACAAGGTCATATGTGTTTTAGAGAAACATTTTCTCTCAGCCACTCTCAATTTTCTGAGGGGAAAATAATAGTTTCTTTTCCTAGAGAGTCACAGGTACACCAGCTTTGCCTTCAGCTCTGTGGAGTATTATTAGGTCTAACACTGGTGGTCAGTATTGCTGTGCATGCTTATCAAAGGCAAACCTGCCAACACAGGTTTGTCTCCTTTGTGCTGTCCAGGTGCTAAGAACATTTCCCACAATGCAAAGAGCATGAGAAATTTCATTTTTTCAGCAATGGCTGGGGTTCATCTAAAATTTAGCTCAATTTAGCTAAATTTGCAGTGACTTTCAAATTCCTGAATAGTGTTGCCAAAGAGAGGAATTCATTAAATCCTTTTATTTTCTGTGGATGTAATGCTGTAAATCAATACAGAATTCAGATCTTTATTTTCTGGGGGTTCCATACTGTAAATTACTAAAGATTTTAAACTGTGAGTTGTCAGTAAGCAGGAAAAACAACATCAGTAACAGTACAGACAAATACAGTAAAAAAGGCACTTTTCCTTTGGGAAGTGAAGTATTAGCATGGCTTTGGTGGATACAGTAAGTAAAATAATGTATCAGTCTTGGGATATAATTTACAGCTATTTAACCAGTGAAATTTGTAAAGCCACTAGGTGGCAGAACTTTTGACTGCCTAACAGATCAAGGTGATAATCATTGCTCCTGACACTGATTTAATTGTACATTCCTCCAAGGAGGCAGTGATAGTTCTGTGGGTTAGTACAGCACCTGCTATGTTTTCAGTATAAGCAAGATACAAATGACCAACTGTGTGGCTGTAGAAGGGCAGTGCAATGAGGCAGAAAAAGGAACGTGAGGAGAAACATGGAAACTTTTTTTTTCCTTCTTTGTTCAAGTACATACTACTATGATCAAGACTGTAACGAAAACCCCACAGATCTATTTTGGACCTGTTAGGAAGCTTAAGATGTTTATGCAATAATGGTAGATAGTCCTTGCATCCAGGATTTGCCTGAATTGGTGTGGGAGAAAGCATAGTGCAACGATGTGTGTGTCTGTCTTGGTGCTTTCTGCTGAGTGGTGTCACAGTGCGATCACTCAGCATTCCTACACCACAGGTTGAATTCTTCCAGAACCTGGTTATGTAGCTGGAAAACTTGCAGAGTTAGCAAAATGGAAGAGAGATTAAAAAAAAAAAAAAAAATTAAATTTTTAGCAATGGAAGAACAGCACCAATCTGAGACACAAATTTCAGATTATATGGTAGAAAAACATATAGTGGGAATGGGATATTTTTGGCCAGTGGCAACCGTGAAAGTGCTTTCTGGAAAGTGTCACACACCTCTATGGGGATGCAGCTTGATATTTGAAAAAGTGTCTGATGGATCACAATCGTGGTGGCTCTGGTATCTCATGGTAGTTGTCCTCAGGTTACTTACGTGTGATGATATCAATGGCTGGGGAGTGGCTTCTCCTTTTTACATCTTTTTCTTCCAGCAAGTGTCACTTGTAACTCAAAACTTAACAAGTCTAATTTAAAGCTGGTGGATGATGATAGATGCTTCTTACCTTTTATGATCCATAATTGTGCTGCAAATGGGAGTATACATTTGAATACTTTCTCATCAAGCCCTAGATTGTGGCAGTGCAAAGATAGACATCTAGCTAGAAATAAGAAGGGCAGCAGCTTTCTTCTGCACAACACACATTTGCTTGCTGACACTTGAAATGCTGCATGCAGAAATTATAGCTTTAAGTTACCATTGACTGCCTTATTGTTTATAGTCTGAGAAAGACTTACATTGATTACAAAATATTGATAAACCCCGAGGTTTGATAAACCCAAAGAATGGTGCGCTTTATCAAATGAATTTTGAAGGCAGTTGGTTCTCAAATGTCCATTAGGGGAATACTGAGGAATATTACCTTTTTTCTTTATTACTGGAAGAAGAGGGTCTCAGTGATTTCAGTGTTTGGTCTAGGCGCGCTCAGCCCAGCTGATCAAATGATAAAGCTGTATCACAGACCTAGATCAATAGTGTAGCAACAACATGAGCAGAATCACTTGTAGCATAACAAAACCAAAGCTTTCAGGCTGGCACGATCCTGGACAGCTGGAACACGATTTGTCTTTCTGTCATTGATTGTTGCTCTTTACCAGTACACAATAAAATTATATTGTTGCTTTTGTGAGCCATCCAACAGGAGCAACACCAGCCCTGCAAACTGTGTGCATGTTGTTGAAACAGCTGGCTGTGATTCCGCCATGATACTCAGAATGAGTTGTAGCATTCCAAGGAGTGCTTGCCTTTCTCCGTATGAATGCCCTAGAAACATATGGGTGGCTGTGATATTCAGAAATTGCTGTCGTTTGGCTCTCTCTAAACACCCAGCGTGGGGCGAGCAGTCATGGGGAAAACTATGGGCATGGTACATGGCAAAGTCGAATGCGAGTGTCTGTTCCCAGGGAAAGTGTTCCTGGAAGTCCTGTGAGTGCTATGGAAGTCCAATTGGAGTTTCTCTGGGAGAAACCAGGTAAGGATGTTTATACAGAAGGACAGCTTCAATGCAGAACTGAATATTGTATTACACTGGAGGGAGGTTTAGTTTTGTTTCAAGAGTTTAAGGAGAATATAAGCCTTTTTATTGATAACACTACAAAACTGTGTTGTACACCAGTGTTGCAGAAATGAAAAGTTAATGGCTCATTGGTAAAATCCATTGTAAGTTCTCCTCAGCAGTTGGATTTGCAGTATGTGTGTGCATCGTCTCTCTGGCTGCCTGTACATTCTCTGTTATCTTTTGAGGTGCATAAGTGAGGCAAGTTTCCATTGCAGAAGGCAGTGGTCTCATAGGAGTTTGCACCCTGCAACCAGGTGTCTTGTAGAAATGCTCCCTGCAGCACAGTAATTTGTCACTGGTCATGTTGATTGTGACTGATGGTATTTCATTTGTGCAAGAGTCAAGTCCAGCCTCTCACAGGGTACTGCGCTGTGTAACATGCTCCTGTTTGCAGACTGAGCTGCTCCTGTTCAGCTACTGCCATGTGATGTGCTGTGTGATATAATTAGTTGTGCCCAGCCATGCCCTGCTGCAACTTAGCAGTGGGTCACTGGTTTTTGTGCAAGAACATGGCAAATGCATAGTGCTCAGCCCTGCCATGGTTTAGTTTCTACTCAGTGAGGTAATACTTTAGATTCTCTAGATTCTCCTTAATGCCTATATTGAAGGCCAACAGGAGAGTTTAGAGAAACTCTACTTTGTCATGATTATTTTTAGTATCTAAGAATTTCTTATTTCCTCAGCAAAGGTCAGCAAGGGAAATTGTATTAAGGTCATTATTTAAACTGATTAATTTTTCACAGGTAGAAAGATCATTATTTTTTAATGCATTGCATTTTAGAAATTAAAACTAGACAGCATCTCTCTAACAGCATTCAAAAAGCATTTCTTTATTCTAACATTATCTCAGAAATGCTGGTAAGAGGCTGCTTTAATGAAAAAGGAAAGTGTAATTTTTAAACATATAAAATATTAAGCAGGGTTTGCCCTGATTTAATGTTTCAAAAAGCTATTGCAGTATGTTAGTCCTAGGAAGAGGGGGTAAATAAAATGGCGAACACTGATTAATCACAACTGTTTAAATGAGGAACATGAAGTACAAGAATGCAGTAAACTACAACACTTAATACCATCATCAAGCCAAGTAACAACAGTAAACTCTCTCCCATCAGTTTAATTTATTGATACATTTTTTTCACTTGCAGACTGAAAAATTTGTGTGGTTACGCTATCAATATGCATAAATAATTGAAGCATAAAGGATGTGAATTCTGAGCAGACATCCAGGCACAAAGCGGACTGTAGGCACTTTGAAGGACCTTCACAATGTGGTGAAACACTGGTTGTGGATAGAATTGTTAAGGCCAAGTGAATTAGAAGCACATGAAGGGAACAGAAATGATGCTTCCAGATGTCATGTTCGAAAGCTATGCTTGACTCAGCCACTGTGTCCTTCTTAATCTCCTTAAAAACGTGAGGAATGGCAGGAGAGACAGCGCTCTGCACAGTGCATGGAGAAATACCCAGTCTAGCACAGGTGCCAAAGGACAGCCAAGCTGGGCATTTTGCTGCCCCGGCTAATTATCCTGCCAAGATGACAAATTACAGTCCAGACTTCAAGAATAACCATGCTCTTGTTTGCTTGGAGGAAATTTGCTCTCTTCGTGCACATACATGTGTGTATCTGTACACACACATGCACCCACCTGTCCATCATCTTTCTCCATGTATAAATGTATAGCTATAACATAGAGTGTTAAGACTATAGATGAGTACATCTTCCTGTTAAAACAACCTAATGGCTAAGGAGTGACTACTGTAAATGAAAGATGGAAACTCTGAGAAAAAAAAATAGATCTTAAAGAAGGAGGGAGAAAGTAAGAAATGCTGAAACATGCAGCAACCATTATCACTATGTAATACTGTGACCACCAGACCCTGGCAGCTCATGAAGCAGGTCCATGTGGCTGCAGCACTGTAGTGTGCACACGGAAGACTTTGCAGCAGCAGGCAGTCTGTGGTGGTGCAGCTCCTCTCCTTCCTGCTCCCACTTGCTGTACATGTGCCATGGCCTTGACCGAAATGCAGACACAGAGCTGCCTGAGTGCTGCCTTGTGCACACAGCTGTCACCTATAGCTCCCATGGAAGCCGGACCACATTTCTTCTGCTACTGTGAAGGTAACAGCTAAGTAGCTTCTTGTGCCAAATGAGTTTAGATTAGCAGGAGGCAAAGTGCTCAGCTGTAGTCTCCACAAAGGCAAGCAGAAAAGTCACTTTGATTTCAGCAGCTGCTCTGTTCATGACACAGCTTTCCAGCCTCCCTGATAACCTTCCCTAATGAAGATGTAGTTGCTAAAGGAGAAAAGTGTAAAAAGAAAAGACAGCAAAGCTTCTGAGGTTTAAAAACAAGGTAACAGTCTGCAAGTACAATGGAACACCCCATCTGCTACTACTGCAGGATGTGTCACTTTGATTTCTTCAGCTTCCTTCCCAGGCATCCATTCACCTGGAATGTTGCTTGAGAAATTGGTAAGGGCATGATTTTTCAGAATTGGGGTGAGGGTGGAAAGATGTAGAAATGAATTAATCCTAGGGTGTGATACACATTCATATAAGTGCTGCTAGTTTAGTCTTTATAGAAAATACACTCTATTCTTATAATTTGGGGGCAATAAGAGCTAATAAATCATATGAGACAGCAGCTGAAAGCACAGTCCTCCTAAGGTCCACTTAAGAGCAGAAACTGTGCCAGTATGTGTAAGCACACCACCCTGCGTTAGCAGTACCCTGAGCACAGGTAAGTGTAAATCTGTGGCTGTTACAGGTGAACAGATGTACCTTTTCCAAATTTTAGACCTTCTTTTGCTCATCTATAGACTGCTTTAAAACAAAGAAATTAAAAAAGGGCAGGGTCAGTATGGTCTTGATTCCTAAGGTGTGGGGTAGTTGCAAATAAGTGCTGATAGTATCAATGTTAAGTCCTTCTTGAGGAAGCTTTCCACTTCCCCTCCCCCTCAAAAAAGAAAGGGTGTTCATTTACCTATTAAAATCAAACCATCTCCCAGAATTACATAAACTAGTATCAATTATATTTAGTATGTGTTGGGATTTTGTGCTGGTAGTATACTACAGTAGTAGAAGGCTTAGCTTGTTGCATGCATCTAGCTAAGGTAAGTTGTGGAGATTAGCAGCAAGTCTCATGCTCCTGCCAGTGACACTCCTTATGTGGGCTAATGAAGTTCGTGTAAAAATGCATATGCTATAATTTAGTTTGATTGGTTTTGACTTTTTAAACACCATCTTGTTAAAAGTTCAGCCTGAGAAAGCATTCTGCTGCTGATCCTACTTGTACAGGACTATCGTGTTAACATTGCTGATTTCAGCCTGTGAATTTATTGCTTTACAAACTAGACAGAGTGGATTTGTTCTCTTCCCTACTCTACATTATAACTATTGGAGACTTATGTTTTGAAAAAGGTGTAGGGAGAAAGTTTTTAAGTCTTACGGTCTTGCTTAATAACATGTTTCCAGAATCTTTCTAGCTGAATCCAGAGAAAAGAGTGTTAATTTCGATCTTATAGGGTCACTAAAATCTCCAAAACCAGGGCTTGATCTAAGATTGAACAAAAAGATTTCTTACACTAGTGTTTCTCAGTAATTTTAAGTTCCAAATGCAATACCATGATCATTACTTTTGCTCCCCCTTCAGTGCCCAAACCACTTCTTGTTTCCCCCATGAAAAACTTCAGAATTTAAGAAATGCTGTTGCTACTGACTTCCTGCTTCATCACTTCTAAGACATGGTTCTGTGATACCTTCTTTTTATGCTGTATTCCATGTCAACTTTCCATTGACCTTAAACTTCTCAGATTGCATTAAGAAGCTTTGAATTTGCAACATGCCACAGGCATCTGACTTGTGGGCAGTATTTCAACCAGCTGCTGCTCATCGCCCTCAGTTTCAGAAGTGCATGTTCTGTTCTAAGTGGTTGTTTTATTTATAGATTTTACTGTGCTCTTTATGTTTGACAAAGAGCCCTGTTATCCATAGTCACGCCTGTAACTTGTGGGAAGTCACACTGCAGCATCCCTACACCAATGTGCATATATAACCAGTACTTCCCAGATGCGTGGTCAAAATTAGTCCATCAGCAATTATTTCTTCTACAGGTGTGATATACTAATTTTGTCTCCTAAGATTTGAGAACCTCTTTTTTTCTAATGTTCTTGTTAATCTCTTGATTTCAGTTTTATTTCCTAAAGGAAACAGCAATGACTTATTTCATCCACATCTGAATGAGGGTTACAGTCTCCAAATTAATTAAGTTTCCACAACCTTTAGGAAAAGCTTCAGCTGGGTAGAGGAAACTGAGAAGCAAATGAATGCTTTGGGCCCCCAGAGGAAGACAAGAAGTCAGCCTTTCCCCACTCAGTTGGCCATAAACAGATGGCCAGCCAGGGTGCACCCAGTTCTTCCATGACTGCTGGTGGATGTCCTGATGGCCTTGGGATGCCTGATGTGGCTGTGGTGCGGGTGGCTAAGAAAGAGACAGATAAGAGAAATCCAAATACTTTCTGTAGTCATGGTGCAAGTCACTTTATTTTCCTGCTCTCTGAAGTTCCTACACAGCTGAGATCTTAAAAAACGTGTGAGAGGTAATCATTATCTGATGTGTACATCTGCCATGAGATGCAAATGTGCTCCTTGCTGTTACACTTTGACTAGCAGAAAATTTCAAACACTGTACTCCACCATAGACTTAAAAACCTTTGGCTTCCAGTTTTAATTAATGTTCTGAAGATATAAGAGGAATTTAATATGTTTAGTAAGAACAATTATTTGCTCACTTATAATAAGAATTATAGGAACTGTATAATACATTTTTTTTCCCTACTATAATGAAGTTCCAATTAGAATTATAATTTCTCTTCTTTGGAGAAGCTTTTAAAGTAATTGTGAGGTCACCTACAACTTTCTTTGAATGAGCAGTTCATTGTCAGTTCCATTTTCGTCACCGTCTCCTGTGACTTTCACCGTAAACCTACAGCCTCCCACTAAATGTAATTTCGCAATAACAGAGTTTCAGTTAGATACTCAAGGTTTCCTTTGCATTTTAGCAAACAAAGACACTGCACAGACAATTCAGGGTGATACTTATTAACCCTGTTGTATTCAGTTGTATTTCAGAAAAATTAGAGAATAGAACTTGGGGTTTTAAATGCCAATTCTCAGTTTATCATCTTAAGTGAATTCTATATACTGATGAACCTTACAGTGTGTGCTGTATCTGAGGTAGGAAGTGATGTGTACAAGTCACTTTCTACCATATTGAGTTTTCATGGTAGCTGAGTATTAATAAGAGGTACAGCAAACTATGGTTAAATATGTGCATGTTAGCAGAAACCTTAAACTGCACCTTTGTGCTTCTGCCAGTTTATAATGTGTTACTCTAAGGCAGCCATGCCTCCTTAGATGGCTCAAGTTGATCACCACTGGGCACTCTTCCATGTCATATTCCCTTTCTCCTGCTCTGCTGCCCAGCCCCCAGCCTGCAGCCTGCACCTCATGACTTCTCTGCAACCTTCATCTATGCTACTGCGGGTCTCCTCGTGCACTGTATGCACTGCTGGGGACATTTCTCATCAGCACAGCAGATTCTCCCAGCCCTGGAATATAGTCAGAGGTTTCTATGGATGACCAGGGGTCTTATTTCTATCTAGTGGATCAACAAAGTCTCTCAAATTCTCCTCTGTTAGGAAAATTAATAGGGTATTTGCAATGTGCTACATGCAGTATAAAAACAGGAACTGAAAGGGGCCAGAACAGCAGCTGGACATGAACATAAACTGACACCTGTTAATGAATTTTGCAGATTAACAGCTCTTGCAGGCTGAAAAACTTAAGTTTTAAAATGGTCTCTGCACATTTAGCTGCAGAACTGATTTATTTATTCATCCTTTCCCTTCTCTTGGTAATTATTTTTGCACTTTAAAGTTGTAGAATAGTCCCCCTTGTGGTATAGGCCATAAAAGCAAAATGCAGGACTGATTTGATCTGGTCTGATTTTCCCCTCTGGCCTGCAACTTAAATGTATAGCTGCCTATTAGATCGCCATGCCCTGAGTTTTTCTTGGGGAGTTTTGCAACTGGAAGACCAGAAAGTAAAGACATTAAGATTGATTTTATTCATCTTATTGGAGCTCTAATTTCACAGTTTGCCAACTGGGAACTTCTTTTGTCACAGCTTCTGAAAAATGTAGTACTAGAGAGGTCAGCGCAGAGGGTGAGAAAGCTGTGAAGAAGGCATTTTGGAGGATTTTTCACAAGTCTGAAAGCTGAAGTGGGGAAAGGAAACAAGTCAGTGGGTCTGTGTTTCCAGAAACCCCAGTGGTGCTGGGAAAGATCAAGAGCTCTTCAATTTGTCTGTCAGCACTAACTTGCCCCTTAGTCTTTTGGGAGAAGATGCAGCACCCTTTCTTCTGGTCACTGCCACTTTCCTCCTCCTCTCTAATGTATTCAAATTTGTTTATATTGAAGTGTGCAAAAGTCTGAGTGCTGCGTGGGATGGCTTGCGGAGCTGCGAGTCGTTTCTGCATTGTTTATCTTATGGTGTGGTTTCTGCTTTACACGTCTGCTGTGGATGTGTTAAAAACTTTACCCGCTAATGAGGTGTTCAGGGCAGTTGTACTTTGTGGGTTTCTCCACCTCCCTCACAGAGCAGAGGGCTTTCTTGAGCGCACAGTGATTTTTTTTTGGCAATATGTCTGGTTCTGACTCTGCCTGATCACACCTAACAGCAGTGTGATTACATTCAGCTCCAGACAGCAGGGGGGAGATGCAGGTTTTGCAGCATGTGTTTAAGGCTGGTTTAGTGTTTGGGCTATCTTACCGGCTGACAGAATTCCCCTCTCCTTTGAGAGCTCACACCATACTATTTTTTTCCCCTTTTTTCATTTTCAATTGCAGCAGTCCCTGCTTTGTGTCCCCTTGTTATCTCTGCACAGTAAACGAGGCATCCATAGCTTGGAGGCTTGACGCACTGCAACCATGATGCAACAGCATTTCTGGGTGAAGTCTGGTTTGACTGTAACTGTTTCCTGCAGTGTGGGAGAAAAACAATGAGGCCCAAACTGTACAAAACTTCTGCACTTTTAAACTAACTAGGTGGTCTTTAAAAGTGATGTTCCTTCCATTAAAGCAAGGATAGTCAACTACCCTGCTCTGAAGGATGGCCACATAGGCCCTCTGGAAGTATTTAAAGACTGTAATCTGTTTACCCTACCAATGCACCAAACGTGCATTTGCTTATGAGGCTTCTCCCTCATTTTTAACTCTGTAACAGTCCCTGGTCCCTCCCTTCACATGGGACCATGGACAATTTATTATGTGGGATGGGGTAGGAAGGGCATCCTGTCTAATGTGCTCTGGTGACCAGGAAAAAGCCACAGTTTGAATGATTTCTAGCAGACTAGTGTACCTGGGGGAACTTCTGATCATATGGATACCAGCTTAAACTTCTTGTGGGAATAGGAAAGGGCATCAGGCATGGCTTGCCTGGACCAGCTAAAAGAGAGACGAATATAACAAGAAATGTTTTCCCCTTATGGGAAAAGTCCTTCCAGGGGTCGACTGAGGTTGGGCCAGTAATGGTTATGTAACTTTTTCCTATTTGCTTCCCTGATTTGGGTACCATAAAAACTACCCAATTAACATTTCTCACTTTCTCCGTCTTGCTAAAATCCCATTTGAAAAAGCAAAGCAAAACAAAACACAAAAAAAACCCAAACCCATCCAACCAAAAAAAGTATCTGCTCAAGAACACGTGTGATACAATGATGTTGTTCCAGATGACCAACAGCCTTTCTCCCAGCCCAAGGTGTTTGGCTTTATGTAGGGGAAAAAGAGATAGAGTTAGTGCCCTGTGACAGAACTGAATACCAAGATATCTGCACAAATGCTTTCTTCTGGAACAGCTATTTTGACATTTGGTTACATTACATCATTTTTGTATGACAAAACTTGTACTCAAGCCAGCAACTGTTAGAACCACACTTTAAATTATCATTGACATTTGTAGGTACTGTCAAGTGTATTTCCCATGTTCTAGGTTTATTTAATTGAATGAGAAAGTGCTGAAAGAGTTGTGTGTCCACAAGTTGTGTGTCCACAAGTTGTGTGTCCACTTGTTAACTACAGTGGACTCCTCACCTCTGTTGGCATTGCTCTACTTCATTATCCACGGGACTAGAGCAGACAAGAGGTGGGTGAATAGTTAGCAGTCATCTGATGTTCATCTGAAGCCAAGAGACCCATTCTCAAAAGGATTCAAGTAACTAAGATAGTGGAAGTGAGAGACACAATTATGAAACATCCTGCTCTGAAACTGCTTGACCCTGGAGGCCAGTAGCCTCAGCAAGCAACCTCCTTGGGTTTTGTAAAGGTTCCCTAGTGCCACTTTGCATGGGCAGAAAGCACTTTATTGGGGCACATGCCTAGAGGATGAGCACAAGGACAGCTCAGGACGCCAGCGGGTGTCTGTTTCAGGGCATGTGTTAAAAGTGGAAGGGCCCAGACCCCTGTAGGGAGTCTGACACTGTGAGGACAGTGCCTTCCAAAGTGAGGGAGAGAAGTGAATTTTTCTAGAGCTGCTTAAGCATTCAAGAAGGAGTTGGGGGACCCAGGGAATGCGTAGATCTGCCTTGATGTCACCTGTAGTCTTGGTGTGTAGTTGCCTCCCTAATTAGGGTGCTAATATGTCCTGGGGTAAATCTGTTTGTACCTTCTGAAGAGCAGTTGTTCAATACTCAGCTATAGCACATGTCCATGTGAGGACGAAGCAAACCCTTGAATCAAACTAATATTCCAGCTGAGATGGGGGCATTAAGCTCTTGGTCAGGCCACATTACAAGTATGCTGTGAAGGCACTGGGTGTAGAAGACATCCACACCTCCTGAAAGAACTGTACAGACCAAAGATTGGGGTAATTGTCTTATATGTCCCTATATACAGCTTGTCATCGATTAGTGCTGACTGGATGCCAGGTGCCCAACAAAGCAACTCTATAATTCCCCCTCCTCAGGGGGAGAGAGAAAAACATAACAAAGGGCTCATGGGTCTGGATAAGGACAGGAGAGATCATTCGCCAATTACCATCACGCAAACCAGACTATTCAAATCAGAGGAGGATAATGAGAAATAAACCCAAACCTTAAAAACACCTTCCTGCCATTCCTCCCTTCTCCCTGGGAACTTTACTCTCAAATTCTCTACCTTTCCCTGAAAACACAGATAAGGAGTGGGGGTTGGGGGTCAGTTCATTACATGTTGCTTCTGCCACTCCTTTCTCCTCAGGGTGAGGACTCCTCACACTCTTCCGCTCCAGTGTGGGGTCCTTCCCACGGGAGACACTTCTCCATGACCTTCTCCAATGTGAGTACTTCCCATGGGCAGCAGTTCTTCATTAACTGCTCCAGCATGGGTACTTTCCATGGGGTGCAGTTTGTCAGGAACAGACTGCTCCAGCATGGGTCCCTCATGAGGCCGCAAGTCCTGCCAGCAAACCTGCCCCAGAGTGGGCTTCC
>JBCJKH010082166.1:0-12678 GCA_039877255.1 Loriculus beryllinus
AGGTGTCCTGTCTCTGCTTCCTCCTGGCTTCCCCTCCTCCCTGGCAGATCATGAGACTCAGAAAGTCCTTGGTCAGAGTAAACATTACTGAGAAGCAACTAAAAACATTGGTGTTATTAGCACTGTTCCCAGGCTGAAAGTCAAAAGCACAGCGCTGCACCAGATACTGAGAAGGAGAAAAATGCCTGCTACTGCTGAACCAAGGACAATCATTGGTTTCTCAGTGGCTTAAACCATGATAATGGTCAAGTTGCTTCCTCCATTTCCCACAGCTGCAGGAGCTCATATTGCTGCTCTCTAGTTCATAGTATTGCTGAAAGTCTTCTAATCCTACTGTTTGCCACTTTTGTTATGACTGAGACAGTGGTTTTTTCATATCTGTGTTTAGATATCTTTCTTCCCTGTTTTCGTTCTCTCTTTTTCAGCTCTCCCTTGCATTATGCCAACTGAGGTCAACTTGCAGCTATCAGAAGATGCGTGTTTTTCTTTTTTAAATTTAGAACTACAGGAAGGAGATAAAATGAAGAAATGTGGGTTTTTTTCTGTAATTTTAATTACAAAAACCTAATGAAATTCTTGTAGCTAAGGAACTGTATCATGACTTATTCCACCAGTGCCCTTCAGCTCTTTTTTAATGGGACAATCTTTTTCTTAGTTTTCAATGAATGAATCATAGAATAATTTGGGTCATAAGGAACCTCAAACCTCATCCAGTTCCAACTCTTGCTGCTGGCAGGGACACCTCCTGCCAGACCATGTTGCTCCATCCAAGATGGCCTTGAACACTTACAAGGAGGGGGCAGATACAGCTTCTCTGGGCAACATGTTCTAGTTTCTCACCGTCACTTTTAAATATGGTGGGTTTTTTTAAAATAAAAATAGTAAACATTTTCATGAAGCAGTCATTTATTCCAAGGAAATCAACTGTGAACAGGGAAAGTTTTTACATGACAAATAGCTCTTAGTCACTCTCTGATGAGGATACTCAGTGACACAACAAGCTATTCACACCTAACCATTAATGAAGAGCTACTGAGAATTATTCTTAGGCGACCTCTATCTAAATATTGAGATTGTTCTGTGAAACATAGGAACAGCTTGACTATAGAAAGAAATTAATTAAATAATTAATAACTGTGTCTCCATCAATATAGTATTTTTTGGATATTTATGCAGAGATAGGATGCTGTTTCACTATTTCTGCCTGTGAAAACAGTAAGAGCAGAAAAAGCTCTTACAATAAAAACATTCCTGATATCTCATTTAAATTTTATATTTTTTAATTTCCTTTTGTGTAAGTCTAGTATTATATCCCTTTTCCCTCAAGAATTTATATTTATGCTTGTACAAGCAAAGCCTGGGTAACAAGCAATAACAAAAAATGTGGAATTTTAATTTAAAATTCCTGTAATGTACACAAATACAGGTTTATGGTATATGAAATGCCAAAATATGGTTATGGATTATGTGTCTTATTGTTTTCTTTTTTCTTAAATTCCTGAATATTTTTCACAACTGAAGATGATAGGGTGCTTCTTTGGACATGTGGCATTACACATATTCACAGATCTGCAGGTCTTCCTGAAGGTGGCTCCATTTAACAAAGGTTAAATTAGATAATCCAAGATCAACTCAATTGCAAATTCTTATCAGAGTGATTGGTTAGAAAAGTTAAAACCACCAGTAACTGCTCAGGTAACAGGTATGTATAATGTCATAAAAGAATTTCTATTAAATAGTTCTGGGATTTAACCAACGTATTCTTGAAATTGATCAAGAGAGCAAAGAAAAAATAATGACAGAACAGTCTTTGCTTATTTATAGTGTATATCTCCATCTCAATCTGAACAAAAGACCGTCTTAACTTGGTATTTTTCCTCTCTTTAAAATTCTGATTAGTAAGAAGTACAGGCTCATTAGACTGCGTCTCATTCACACATGACTGTTTCCAGGTTCAGTGAAATAAAGTCACAGAGAATAAAAGAGACCTGAATAAGAGCACTTGTTTATGTTAAGATAGTGCTCAGTTCTGCTTCAGATTATTTCAGCTAACAATGTAGATGTAAAAATAAAACGTAACAAGCTTCATTTCACAAGAAATTCTAAAATAGGAAATGGAAGAGGAAATTAAAACTCAGTGTACTTCAGAAGAACTGTAGATTCAAAAACTTCGAAAAACTGGTAATATAATTATATGTGGTCTGCTGATAAAAAAAAAAAAAATTGTAGCGGTGAAATATTTTTAGTTAACTTAAATTCCATGTTACGAGCAAATAAAAGCTTCCACCTTTATCAGCAAATACCTTTTGAACACTGAGGTTTACCATGATGTTCTACTGGCTTAGTGTCACTGAGCACAAAATAGAAAGATGGTATTTTTCCACTGTAGAGGATAAATATTTTAAAACTTGCAGAACCCTAAGATATGTACCAAGGTGTTCTGGAAGTCAATAGAGTTGTACCAGGTCACTTGAACCTAGACTAGCCTTTGTTTCCAAACTCAGGTACAGCATTCTTGAAACATAGTGCACCAATCAATCAGTTTCTGTTTCATACATTTTTAGAAAAAAGGCTTTAAACCTATTCTAGGTTTAAATGTTCAAAGTGTCATATGCAATATTTATATGTACTTTAGCTTCCCATCAGTCAGTAATGCCTTGTATAACTTTTCCAGATAATCTTTCTCATAGTTCTGTCACAGTCCCCCATAAATTGATGATGACAATAACCAACCAGTTAAACTAGTATGTGCAGAATACTTGGATATGAAAAAGTGTTTGCAATTGAGAGTTAAGGCAAATCACATATACATTGGAATCCAATTAATACTTAACACATATGTAGTGGAATTTTCACTTTCTGATCAATACCACATATAATTCTTGAAGAAATATCACAGCACTTCCTCAGAAGATGAATCACTTCAGTATAAAATCCTTTTAACAAAAATATTCAATCAATATTGTCTTTAAACATTTTTCTGTCTTGAGATGAAATAGAATATGAATGCTACATACTTGTGAATAGTTCTATAAAATAAGTGAAAGTGGAAACGGAGAAGAGCTTTTAGGTTTCTGTTTTTTCAGTAAGTTGTGAATACCCTCCTGCACTAAAGAAAGACTCACTGAGAATGCAATAAGGAGGAAAATAACATAGGAGAGGTGAAGAGATGAGTGCATAGATGAAGACTTGGATTTACAGTGTATAATTGTAGAAATACTAGTTGTTCTAGCTGTTTGCAAAGCAAAGTAAGAAATCAGGGAAATTAAAAAAAGTAATAGCCTTTCCATAGTGCAAGGAGAAACCTGTATTTCACAATATTTTACACCTTATTTTTAAAAACTCTTAAAAAATTCATATTCCATGACTCTCACCTCTGTAAGGATTTAAAAACACTTGAAAAAGGACACGTTGATTTTGTGAAACAGCTTAAAGCTAAACAGAGTTTTTCCTTTCTGTTTGAAAGTTATAATGTGAACCTTACAAATCATTGTGTCCTGGTGGAAGTTCAAGGCTGTGCTTCTTACTCTTCAGCCTTTAACACACCAGATGTTTTTTATAAATGCATTGAAGCTACTTTTATTTTAAATTTTTTGATTTCTTTTTTTTAAGAAGTAGCAGTTAAATTTAAGTAGTTCAGTGTCTTTTGATGGTCGTCTATCTGTTTAGAAGAACAGCATCTCAAATCTCTACTATATGTCTACATGACTATCAGGCAAACTTCATAATTTTAAGTTTAAAGAAACATCTTGGGTTTGGCTGGGATAATGTTTTGTACTTAGTAAGAGTATAATGTTGATAACACACCAGTGTTTTAGTTGTTGCGAAGTAGCATTTACCCTGATCAAGCACTTTTCAATCTCATGCTTTGCCAGCAAGGAGGGGAACAAGAAGCTGGGATGGAGCAGAGACAGGAGACCTGACCCAAACTAGCCGAATGCGTATTCCATAGCACCGTACATCATGCTCAGTATATAAACTGGGGGTTACTCAGAAGACCCAGCTCATTTCTGGGATTGGGCTGGGTGTCAGTCAGCAAGCGGTGAGCAATTGTGCTGTGCATCACTGCTGTTTATTGGGTTTTCTTCTTCTCTCTCTTTTTTTAACATCATTTATATACCACTGCTAAAACAACTACTATTTCTATTACTACTTTATAATTAATATTATTAATAATAGCAATTTATTTCATTTATTAAGCTGTTCTTATATCAACCCACAAGGTTTAGTTTTTGTGATTCTCCTCCCCATCTTTCTGGGTAGGGAGTGTGAATGAGTAGCTGCATGGCACTTATTTGCTGGCTGGGGTTATACCACAACAATTTCTTAACAAGTATGATCAGCAAAAAGTAATGAGTTAACTAGCTTCATGTAAGTTCTAACTAAGGAACACCTTCTGTGGTCTATAGAAAGGGCATTTCTACTTGAGGCGCAAAATAACTGTTGAGTTTATGATGAAAAATATTCTGAACAGATATTAATAAGCTTTTATTAAAGAAAGGCTGCTCAATGTTTTTTAATTCTACTTATTTTTTTTCTTATATCAGGTGTAGTAAACTTCAGAAGAATTAGAAATTGTCTAAGAACTTGGATTTTAAAAGATTCTATGAAATGGATCTTCTATCAAAATCAATGTGTTTGGAAATAAAATATTAAACTTAATTTTGTCAAACTAATGTCTCTGGCAAAATAAAATTCAGTAACATAGAAATGTTTCAAACAAATTGTCATTTTGATATGATTACATTTTGTTTTCAATTTTTTACTCTTCCCTCACTTTGACTTGTTATTTTTTTCGGTTCTACTAAGAAAAAAGTAAAAAATGAAAATATCAAAACAGAAGTGCAAAGAGACATATTTTTCTTTTTCTATTTTTTCAAAACCAACATAAAAATTATGTTTGGGGTTTTGTTTTTAGGGTTCTTTTGTTTGTTTGTTTGTTTGGGGGTTTCTTCTTGAGTTTGTGGTCAACAATTTGGAGAATTAATAAAAAGTATTTTTTTAATTTAAATGCTAGCCATAGAATACTATATATGTTAAAACTTTTTTTTTTTCCCTCTTTCTTTTTGGATACATATTTTGCAAGCATATACACATAGTGAAAGCATTTTAAAATGCCCTGAAGGTAACTTTCCAGTTTAGAAATAAAGGCAAACATCCTGCTTATCTTTGAGTGTTCCAAAAGTGGGTGCAGAGAATATTCTTTTCCTCAATTTCTCTCCATTGGATTGCAGCAAAATTTAAGTATCTAAAATTATTCATATAATAGTAACAACAGGCATGGGATATTTAAGAATTAAATTTGGGGAAAGATAGCAAAAGAACATTGTATTTGGTAACAGTTGTGTAGGCATAAAAAGGAAAAATCATGCAACATTAATGAAAACGGCTATTCTACTTTTTGAAATCAGTATTATATTCCACAGCCATTGTTTGCAAGATAGATTTAAGCTACAGGTTTTCTTATTCATTTCTGCCTTTCATTCTCTGTAGAAAGTAGAAACTAAGGACCGCACTGTTTGGTCATGGAAGTTAATGCAGTGCATTTTCCAGGTCATGAAGGCAGCAGCAAACCTACTGTGAGGGCAAGAAGCACAATAAAGTCACTCTTGAAGGAAATGCCTTCCAAACAGAGATGCAGCTAAACACAGGTGGAAGTCTTTTATGAAATTATTGCATCTATTTACATTAAGAAGCTGAACATTATCACTAATTCTACTTAAAATCTGAGTGTAAGCATGCTTACTGAGTTCTGGCCTTAGCCAAATCTCATTTGCATCAGGATCTCACGTAAGGTGTGGCATATTAAGAAAATATGCTTTGAATTTGAATTTTAAGGGGTTTCTTTTTCCTGCTTAGACGTGTGTGGCATACAAGCCTCAGTTCTTTTTCCCAGCTTCATCAATGTGCTCTTCTGCAAGCAGATGCTCACAAATCCATGCTGTCTGAAATGACCAGACATAGGACAGAGGTTTTGATGCAAAGTTACAGCATCTGTGGCATTAGGTTACAGCTAAGAAGCTTTCAGCAGGACTTAGTAGCTCAAGCTGCACCACTATCACCACCAGAGCTGACTCCTGCCTGTCCAGGAGGGAGCACAGGCACACCCAGCTTTTGCTATTACATATCTATTATAATAATTTAATTCTGGAAGTCTGAAATTTTTCTGGTCTCCTAAGAAAAGACACCAAAACACTGGTTCTTCATAAAGAATGTCAGTACTATAGCTTTAAGTCTGTGGATGAGAACAGTCTGATGTCAGCTGCAATCTACATCAGCTTTTGTTCTAAATCATTTGAGCAGAAAACTTTAAATAAAATCTCTATTATAATTAGAAGAGACCATAATCATCATAAATTGCTAAAATACTAATACTGTGGTAAACAAAGCTAACAATATCAGTGCGATAATTATTAAAAACAATAAATAAAACATGTTCTGTCATGCTTGACAAATTTAATTGAAAGATTTTTTTTATATGCAGAGATTGCAGACTGTTAGTCATAATCAAACTAATGATTTGTCTTTGCCACTTTACAAGGTTTCTTTTGTGCCAGTGAAAACATAAAGGTAGCACAAAATGCACACTGCAGGCAACTATATCAGAAAACAGATGAGAACGCTGTGGAAGTTTCTATTTTGTCATCATCTCCACATTCAAATGGTACCCAGAATCTCAGAAGAAGGCAGATATATTTGCCCTGTCTTAATTACCAGTGTAAATTTTGAATTTCTCTTGTGGTTGCATATGCTTTTCATACGTGAGTAGAAGATGCAGGGATAAGGAGAATTAATGCTCCATCCTGTGTGACCAGCACGAGAGGAGTGTGGAGAAAATCACAGTTATTAATTAGCTTCATCACAAACTTGCGTGTCCCTATAGGAGTCATCCCAAAGGCTAAACTGAGGTTGCCTTAAGTCTGACTTCTTTGTTTCATAACTTGGAACAAAATACAAGATTATTTTGGTTGGCCTTGTTCTTTCTATATTTTTCCTGATCTGATAAAGATTGTTTTTTTGTTACTTCTGTAATGTAGCTCTATGCTACATTGAACTGAACATTGCTCAAATGGACTAACCATTTCTGTCATTTTAATGCTAAAAAAAGACTTTTCCTTGGCCATTCCATTATTCAGCTCAAAGTAGTTGAAATGAAAGTGGAGGTTGTTGTTCTTTGATATAATGATATATTCAATATACTTATTTCATTCTCTTGGAATTTTAATTTCAGCAAGCACACTGTTGCTATTTAACTCTTTCCTGAACTTGATGAGCGTCTGATTTGGGGGCTTCTCTTTTCTTTCTTAAAAGAAGAGCTGTGACTTTGAATCTGACTTCAAGATTGTACATCCTGCTGTAAATGAATATTTCTTGTTAGAAATATACCAGTCCCATTTCTCCTCCAGTTACTGCTAATTTCTCAGGGAGGAAAAAAAGGAAAAATAAAGGAAGATATACCTTTGGCCTGTGAGTGCTTACAAATCCAGGGTCAAGGAAAGCTGCTGTATTCACTGCAGCTTACATTATGCTTCTTCTGCAGAGCGATAGGAAGATCTCTCTTAGGTCACCAGTAGGTACCACATCTGCTGAAATGTTTCCATGGAGACAAGACATAGCTGAGCACAGCAGCAGCAGCAGCCAAGATGCATGTCACAGTCCTTCCACCACTACTGTATGTACTTGTGCAGCTGAAGAAGAGCACCTCCCTTTTTTAGGAATCTCATTTTGCTAGAAATAAAATGCTGTTTTCTTAAAGGAAAAGCTCTGTAAACTACAAAAGTGGAAAACAACAAACACATGTATGAGAATTGTGCACAAATTTCACAGTATTTTGATAATGTTTCAGGAAACTCGAAAGCCCTGTACAGTTGGGATCCGGTTTTTTTGAGTTTGGATTCTATTTGCATTTCAGATTTATTTATTTCTAGATTTAAAATCAAACAAATACTGTCTTCTTTAGCATGAGATGACCTTAGTTCCTTCACTCCTTTGCATTCAGAATAGATATGATACTTTTTGGAATATCAGAACATGAACCTTTTAGATAAACACTTTTCCTTGTAAGTTAGATTCTCAATGACAGAATGGTGTTTGAAAGGCAGAATTATGATTGAAAATTTTTGTATGTTTTATTTGGATTGGAATTTCCCATCATTATTTTTTTTATTTGAATGTACGTTTGCTTCATGAAGGTTACTCAGCTGAGAGGAAGAAAATCTAATGGAAATGTATTTTATTTCAAGATGCAGGTATTCAGCTTTTTGTTTGGTTGTGGTATCTGAACCATGCCTTATTACACACCACTTTTTGGAAGAAGATAGTCCTAGGATAAAGGCTTTGGCATTAAAATCTAGAACATGCTTCGGCACTAAACTCTAGAACATGCTTCACATAGCAAATGTAAGCAAAAAAGAAGTATTTTTATGAATGCAAGAGTGAAATCCTGACCTCATTAAGGTCACTATTAAAACTATCTTGGTTTCTTCAAGGTATTTATTTGGGAAAACTAGGGAATAATTAGTACTGCTATAGTAAATACTAATAAAACTTCACTTTAAATAATTCAGACTTTTCTAGTCACCAGCACTGAAATGAACTATAAATGGAAAAAGATACTTACAGAGTGCTAACATAAGCAAAGGTTAAGATGAAATATACAGATTCTTATAAGTAAAAACTTCACTAACTTTAAATGTGTCAGGAAGCATTTCCTGGCCATGGTGTTTGTAGATATGTGCAATAAAGCTGTGTGGTCCCCCTGACCTAGCTGTTATTTGTTTGTTAGCACAGAGGTTAAGGCTTGCATGCCGTAACTCACATGATCTCTTACAATGTCCTGTCCCTATGCTCTTGTGGGTGGAAGATTGGTATGAATATGAAAATGAGAAGTCACAGGCATAGGAACCTATTGAGTCCCATTTAAATGAAAACATTCAGGCCATGGGTCACAGATGTTGTTTTTGCTGAAAGGCCTCTGAGGGATGCAAGATAATTGAATTCATCCCGTTGCAAATGTAGGGGAACCCTGAGACAGTGACTTTTCACAAATAATACTTTTCCTTTTGTGGTCACACAAAACACAATGCTTGAACTCAGGGGGCTCCTACAATGAAGAAATCAAAAGCCTGTGAAGAAATTCCAGGTTTGATGACAGCCCTGATATTTTCTAACCCTTTTTTTTTTTTCTCAAAAAAAAAAAACCAAATCTGGAATGGTACTTTTTCTTGCTGTTGAAAACATGATTGTTTAACGAGCTCTCATCTCATGTAATATTTGCAGCAAACTGTATTGCAGCTGCTAAAACTCTTATCTTTTTTTGCCACACCTTGCTGTTTTCCAGAAGTTTGAAAAGTTATGATTTATAATACAAACCTATGATAGATAAATCAGAGTGCCATTCTGCTGCAGAAAAAGCTCTTAAAATATGAGATGTCTCACTGTAGCCTGGTAGATATGTCTAACCCTTGGCTCAATGCATCCTGATCCAATAAGTGTTGCAGAATGATTTGATATTTATCTTTGCAGGACAAAAGATTTAGGTCTATTCCATCAGATTTTAAGAGCCACTCAGTCTGACACAGAGATGAGGATGGACAAACAGATTATATGGTAATCATTTTGACCAAAGATCTTATTCTGAGAGGTGCAAAAGTGCTATTGTACGTTAAATGAAGATGCATCTTAGTACAAAGTGGTTATAGCCCTACTTGCCTGTCCTCACATTGGTGAACATCATGGGCACCAGTCAGCATTAGACACACAGTGAGCAGAGGCTGACATTCAGAACTCTCTTTTCAGCTGAAGACAGAAATAGGTAGAACAATATCACAGTGAAGGTTATCTTCAATCACTTGAAGGAGAATGAGCCATCTGGCCTGGTTTTAGCTAGGATAGAGTTACTTTTCTTCCTAGTAGCTGGTACAGTGCTGTGCTTTGGATTTAGGACAAGAATAATGTTGATAACACACTGATGTTTCAGTTATTGTCGAGCACAGCTCACACTAAATCAAGACTTTTCAGCTTCTTACCCTACCTGACCAGCCAGTGGACTGAGGGTGCATAAGAAGTTGGGAGGGGACATAGCTAGGATAGCTGACCCCAGCTGACCAAAGGGATATTCCATATCATATAGCATCATGCTTAATATATAAACTGGGAGGACATTTGAAGTGATGGTGTTTGTCTTCTCAAGTAACTATTCCCGATGAAGCCATGCTTCCCTGGAGATGGCTGAACATCAGCCTGCCGGTGATGAAAAAATTTCTCCATTTATTCTGTTTGTTCTTGCAGCTGTTGTTTTATCTATTAAACTACTTTTATCTCAGCCCATGAGTTTTCTCACTTTTACTCTTCTGATTCTCTCCCTCATCCTGATGCAGGGGGGAGTGAGCAAGTAAGTAGCTGTGTGGGGCTTGATTGCTGGCTGGGTGTAAATCGTGACGCCAAACTATTTTCAGAGATCCTCTGTGAACAGTAAAAGAAATCACAGAATAATCACAAACTAATGTTTTGGCTTTGCTTGTCTTTAGGAGGTGCAGAAATCACTTGACTCTTAAGTCTGTTTAGTGTGAAAGACTGTGCCTTCACTGCTTGAATATAAGCGTGGTTTCTGCTCAGCTTTGCAGTGGAATTTAACAACCATCTTGAGCTGAAAAATCACACAAGGACTTTCTGGATCAAGCTTATTATGCATTCAGTTTCCCAATACTCCATCTGCTGTTTCCTTTTTCCATATCCCATTAACAAATGCTAAGCTGCAGATTGTTTTTTGCATAGTAATGAGCTACGTAAGTATGCAAACAAAACAAAAGTTACATATTTCTGTTCGAATAAGTGCCAAGAACACCTCCTGTTGCAACACTACTAATGACACGATAGCAACAGTGGAATAAAGAGAGTAATCTGTAGTATTCCCAGGTCAGCTGTACACATGGTTTCTCCAAAAATAAAGTAACAGAAGCAATTTATCCTATACTTACAATGCACCAGGCTCATTCCTGCTGTAATTGCAGTAGCCTCTGTGGATCTGTATCATGGAAAAATTTGGCCTTGCAGTTGGAAAGCCTCCTACAGATGGTGGAAAGAAAAGGTGACCAGCATAAACAATGTCATTATCCCAATTAACTGGAATTGATTAATTCATCCATCCTTTTCCCAAGTGATCATGTCCAATTAAAATAATTGCCTGGATAGCATTCCATTTCTACGTCTCTAGATGAAACATATCTTTGAAATAGCATTTTAATCATATGCCAGCATATCCACCACTACCTGGCAGTAGGGAAACACATTAAAGCTGCTACAGTTCAATATGAGGACAGAGAAGCTTTGGAATGTCTCTGAGATACACAGACTAGTGTATTATTATTTGTATAAGCATGAGGTTACTGTGGAATGGGATCTGATATTTTGCAGAATGCAAGGGGATGGTGCTTGCTGTGAAAGCCTTACATTTCCAAGGAAGCACAGACACATAGTGAGCATAAAGGAGCAATGAGATAATATCAGTAGACATAGCCAGCGCTGTCAGTGGCACAACAGCGACTTTTCACTGTTGTATATTTTTGTAGGCATCACAGTCATGGACTGGTTTCTAACCATGTCTCTGAAGGTAGCTAGTTTATATATGTTTACACAGATGCTCTCCGAACTATGAAAGGGATAAAAAATCTGATGATATCTGTCTGAAAATGTTAAGCATGGTCAGGAGAGCCTGATACCACAGACTTACCAAAGGCAAGAGTCTACTTTCTGATTGTGATTAGATGATGGGTGTGACAGGAATGCCTTGAAAAGGCAGTTTCTGAAATCACATATGAAGTGTAAGAGAGATATAGAGTAGTCATTTAAATAAAGGGATAACAAGCTCAAATGAGCTGGGTAGGAAAAGGATGCCTGTAGCCACAGTATAGCATTTGCTAAATTTAGAGAAAAGGCTGTTCTAATAAAATGTTATATTACACATAGATGTCTCCATACATGATGAAAAAACCTGTATTTAAGAGATGTTTTGCATAGAAAATATGCAAAATTCAAGCATTGTTTGTGTCTAAAAACAGAAATATATCAGAGATAGATAAGATGCTTAAATTACTGAGCTGCATAACCCCTCAGTAGAGTAGCTGGTTCACTTAAGAAAATGAGGTAGGAGAAAGCTTGGAATAAACAAGCTTTTGTCAAAACTGAGCTCCTGGCTACAGAATGAGAAAATGTCAAGGAAAGACATTACAGATTTAATTTGAAAGGTAGTTGCATGGTACTGAGAAACAACCATGACTTATATAAGTAATAGAAAATTATCTTTATTTACAAATGAGACAGTAACAAGAAAAGGCATGGAAGAAAGACAGGTATGAAGGAAAAAATTACCATTGGCTAAGTATTGGGGAACCCTGAAGAAAACTGGTAGAGGGTTAAGAAAAGTTGTTTATGGGACATGCAAATAAAAATATAATAGAAATATACAGGGCGTGGGGAAGGAATAGGTTAATGAACACTAGCGACTTGCAAATCAACCAGGTAGAAAGCACACAGCACATCATAGAAAATGAAGCTGAATTCTAGTTTTAAGCATACACAATGTAGAATCCTTTTGCTTGATTAAATATAAGCATCTCATGAAAATTGTGCAAGGCTCCCACGTGGTCTTTAGCCACCCCTTCTGCATTGTGTCCAACT
>JBCJKH010082176.1:0-13232 GCA_039877255.1 Loriculus beryllinus
GAGTGAAATAAAGTGATACGCCCAACTTAAAGTACAAATAGAACAAATTTCAAAGTTATTGATTTGTGACAGTACTTACAGGCATTATGCTTTTTCAGTGTCCTGGTTTCAGACACCTGAAACAGATCACTTCAGCATAGAGACACTGTGTTGAAGGAAAACTGAAAATGTGTTGGCTTCTCAGTCAATATTAATTTAAAAATGAGGTTTAGAAGTTTTAAAAAGTGAAAATAATTTTTTTAATCAACTTTTATCCCATAGGACCCATAGGAAAAACAGCTAAAAATCCCTGCAGGAAGATAATGTAAGTCCCCCACCCTGAGGAATTAACCAAAAGCATTCTTCTGCAAGATTGCCAAGTGCTCTTTCTATAAGTTTTCTGCTTTATGTGGAACATCGCAGTTGATGAATATTGACTAAAAATATTTAAAAGAAGTGTAAAGCTCACAGAGGCTTCCTTCAGTCTGTTTAACTCCCATGAGCATCTTTAGGTGATAATTTTAACTTGCGGGAGTCCAGAGAAAACAAATCCTAAACTGTAGGTGAATCAAAATGGATAAGGCATCAGGAAAAAGCATGGACCTAGTTACAGTTATGGATCCTGCCAAGATGTTTGTATCTGTAATCTTATAACATCCTGAGACAGGAAAATGCTTATGAACGTGAATACATGGCATGGAGGCCTAAACATATCCAGCTGTCGGTCTACTTCATAACCAGGCTGACAGGTACTGGTCAGCCAGCGGGGGCAAACCGATGCAGGCTTCCTGGCTACCTTCCTGAACATGATTTGCAATGCTAGCCCAGACTCGACCAGTAGATTTGGAGTATACCCAAACAGAAATCTTACAGTGGCTAGGGGCCAACATGGTTCTACTTTGAGCTTTGTGATAAAGATCTAATGGAGTGGTGTTCATGGTTTGAATAACTGTGTGAATGGACTGTCAAGATTTTTTTTAACATTCAAATGGTACTTTTATGGAAAACTTGGAAGACAGCTTCCCCTTTGAAAAAAAGCTACTAAAATAAAGCACTTGGCTGCTGAATTAAGTTTACCGCACCTTAAAACTACTCAAGACTGGTTTTATTTCTGTAATGATTAGAGAAAAGTCAGGTTTCCCAAGGAAGTCCACAATTTTCAAAACAAGAAAGAACTGGGTGTTATATTGCAAACCACTTTAACAAGGCAGGGTCACTGCATGTCTGCATAAGATTCACAAGACAAGAGCATATATGCGCATGCTCTGCAAATGCAGCTGTTAGAAATATATCTGATGTTGGGCTAACCATGCAATATATTCCTGTGCAGGGACCATTTATCCTAGCTGTCCAGATACCTATAAGCTTATATGAGGCACTGACAAGACCACCAGATATATAGAAAACCTGGAGAAATACCTAATATCCTCAAAATCTGTCTGTATTATACTCCAGAACTTAGTCTAAGAACATACATGCATATAACAGACCTGTGTTTAGGCAAAGCCTACAGGTATCACTAGGTTGAACACAAGGTGGCCACAACATCTTCCTGAGCTACTAAAGTACATTTTGGTTTTAATACTGTGATGGGTTGTTCTGCTTTGCACTGCGCATCCTGATCCTAGATCAAAAGCTTCTCATGCTGCCCTGCCAGTGAGGAGGCTAGGGGTACACCAGAAGTTGGGAGGGGACACGGCTGAGACACTGACCCCAGCCGAGCAAGGGAGGAGCCAAGGCCAGGTTGGATGAAGCCTTGGGTGGCATGGTTTAGTGTGAGGTGTCCCTGCATGGTTTAGTGTGAGGTGTCCCTGCCCATGGCAGGGGGGTCGGAACTGGACGGTCTTGAGGTCCTTTCCAACCCTAAGTATTCTAAGATTCTATGATATCCCACACCGTATGGTGTTGTGCTCAGTATGTAAACTGGGGGGAAAGCTGACTGCAGGGCCTGCTTCTTGGGAACAGGATGGCATTGGTGGTAGATGAGCAATTGTTTTTCATTTGCATCTCTTCTTTTTTCCTGGGTTTTATTGCTCTTTTATTTTTTTTCCTGGTTTTATTACAATTTCTTTTTATTTTAATTATTAAACTGTTCTTACCTCAACTCACAAGTTTTCTTACTTTCACCCTTCTGACTCTCTCCACTGGGGGTGGGAAGGATTGAGCAAGCAGCTATGAGGTGTTTAGCTGCCGACTGGGGTTAAACCACAACAATGACTCAACAGAAACTTTTCAGCTTAAATTTGATCACACAATTTATTAGGCAGGGGTGGGGGAGCTGTTTTCAGCTGGATTTAAGATGATAATGAAAAGAGTTCGCTTTGGTTTATTGCTGTTCCAGATGGTAGCCAAAGGGGACTGAGAAGTGTGGGAGTAACAGCTTTCCAATGGGGGTTTGGATTTAGAAAGTTACATATGCCGTGCAACTGTCAACTGTTGCTTAAAAGGTTCCTGGCTTGTTAGGCTGGACTCCGCAGAGAAAATCAGAATCACAGAATGGTTTGGGTTGGGAGGGAACTTAAAAGTCATGTAGTTCCAACCCTCTGCCATGGGCAGGAACACCTTCCACTAGAGCAGGTTGCTCAAAGCCCTGTCCAACCTGGTAAAGTCAAAGATGAAGGAAGGGATCCTTCAGGATTATTTTTATGATATGATGTGTTATGAAGTGCAAAGAAAAGAAACCTGGTGATTTTTGCTGTTTGCATCACCAGCAGATAACTAAGAATTCTCTTAATTCAAAGCAAAGGCCTCTTGAGGATTTTGTAGGACTGGCACATTTAGAGACACTCATTTCCTATAAATGTTTCAGTCCATCTCTTCACTGAAAGATAATTTATCTGAGTATGTCAAGACAGGACTCAAGAAAACAGACACAGTCTAGATTTAACTTGAGTTATGAATCTGCTATTTTACGTCTCTGACAGGAAAGGTAGGGAGAGGAACAGACTCAGTAGGAGTAGATTATACTGCTGGTTTTTAATCTGTGCTTTAAGAGAAACTTTCAAACTCCAGGCTCCTGGATTGCAGGAGGTAAATTGCATCATTGAACTGGTACAGCCATACCATTGTACACGTTATAAGAAATAAGCCACACAATTCCAGAGTACACTTATGCAGAACTCAAGAAACAACACAGAGATAAACTGAGTATCTTGTTTTTCATTAGCAGCAAGAAAGATGACAGCAGAGCCACTACAAGCGTAGGTATATCAATAATTCACACTGAATTACCTAGCAGATTTTTAACACCACTACGTCCTTTATGGCCTCTAGTCTGAGTATCTGTATTTGTGTAAAAAAACATCTTTAGAACTAATCATTATCAATACAGTACACATATACCTAACTAATTGTATCCACTTAACTATGACAGGTGAGTTAGGAGCCTAATTGCAATAGACTACTTACACATTTAATGAGATAAAGCACTATAACTTTTCAAGTACTTCTTTTCAAATAGTAGTAGTCAAGAAACCAAATGAGGAAGGAAAACAATATGTCTGTAGTTGCTATAAAATGGATTTTATAAAGTCTGAAGAACCTCAGTTATCTAGTAATAAGGCATCTATGTGTTAGTGTAATACCCAAGCTAAAAAGCCCCTAGAATTCCAGTTAAGAAATTATGACATCCTCTAAATAGCTTTTAAAAGTCTTTGATCTAGAGTCATCATTAAAGGATGTTTTCTGCTATAAAGTCTCAGGAATATCTGGTCCACAAAACTGGTCAAACTTTCCTTTTTCAAAACTTACCAATATACATGAGGTATCCTTGACTGCCTTGTATCCATCTCCATGCTACCTCAGAAAAGTAAAATTTTCTTGTTCAGAGGAAACTCTTGAATGATCTGAAAAAGCAACAGTGAATCAGGTCTTGTAGCATATTGAAATCAAGTCCTATGTTACAGTCATACCACCTTGTACCTCAGGAGAGTAAAAGACTGAAAACCATGAATGTGTCAGAGAACAGTAGGAGATACTAAAGTCATGAGAGTTCTTGACCAGCCAAATCTTAGCAGGCTGCAAAAGCAGCTATTTCACAGGGTAAAACTTACATCCCATTCCAAGCAATTGTGTTAAACAGAGAGAAATATATCCTCCATAGCTCCAGCCATTATGACTTGGAGAAAAATTACTTCCTGATTCCAGTCAGGTGATCAATTTAACCCTGACTATGTAAACAAGTTCTATCCAATTAACACCTGACATCCTAACAAACTGCCCCAGTTTTACCTGCTGCTAATCTTATAATTTAGGAAAGGGCAACCCCCTTCTCCTATAATATACACCGAGAAGAAACGTAAAAGTATATGCAGAAGACTAGAAGGACTGGCGTGTGGACAGTTAAAAACATTTCTGTTTAGGGATTGTGTAAGAAAAGTACACAAACAAGTTTCCTATTACATTTGTCAGGCAATGTCAGTGAGTATCCAAAACTTTAAATCACAGACTTTATATTCTGACCCAGGATCGCTTCACCATGTCACACATATCCTTTCATTAATTTATAAGTTTCCATCTGGAAGTAGTTCAAGTCCCTGCCTCCATGACCTTGTCTGGAAAGTAGTTCCAGAGCTTTGCAAAAATTGCCAAGAACCTTCTTTTAAATTTCTTATTTATTCATAGTTGTTTGTAAGTATCCGAACTTGAAATAGTGTTATCCTTTAGCATACAAGTTGTCTTCTCTCACGTCTACCCCCACACATACTTATAAACATATAACCATATGCCCTTGCAAGCTTTGTTTTGCCAGAGAAGCTATTTTCATCTCAGCTGAGAAAATAGGTACTCCTTTCCCCTAACCATCCCACTCTGCACCTGCTGCGAATCAATGTGGGTCATGAGAACTGTAAACAACATTCTGAGAGTTGTCTTACCAATGCCTTCTAGAGCAATGTAAACACTTTATCATCTTCACTGAAAATCCTTCAGCTAATATTCCCTGAAACCGCTTCATAGCCATGACATTATGATGGCTCATGGTCACAGTACAGCTGACTAACGCACTAAACCTCTTCCCCTTACTATCGCCAGCAATTATAAAGACACAGCTTATACTAAAAGAAAATGATATTCATCCCAAAGCACCCAGCTCCACTTTCCATACTATTAGGTTTCCATTTTGTCAGTCTGTAAGGTCATTTATTTCTTTTCTGATATGCTAGTCATATTCCAGTTTTGTGCCATCTCTTAATGCCATAGGCAGTTTCCTACTTTAACCAAGCTCAACAATACTACTGAAATCAGTGTCAAGATAAGTCCTAGAGAAATTTTATTAAAAAAGTCATTTCATTTTGATATTTCTATTTTTAATAGAACCCTCTTTTAATGTAACCCTTTACTCAGTTCCTTTTCAACATTACAAATACATTACAAATCTCTCATTAAATCCCACCTTCTCCACCTTAAATAACTTCCCACGGGGAACACTATAATGCTTTATTTTGATAAAGGTAGATTAAGTCTTTTGCATTACTCTTCTCTGGGACAATTATCTTATCAAAGAAAGATATTAAGTTAGCCTGATATGATCTACCCTTGATAAAATCATGTTGTTTTTTTTTCCCAGTTTCCATTTACCTCCAGGTCTTTGATAAGTTTTACCTTCAAAATCTACTCTAAGACCTTGCTTATTGTTGAGGTCAAACTACTATGCCTACATTTGAGTTAACCACCTCTTTTCCCTTTTATGAATAAAAGGAATATCTTCCTTATTCTTTAGTTGTATTGAGCTAGCCCTGAGTTGAACTGATACACATAATATCCTTGCAAATCAGCATTTGCATTTGTGGTTTTGTTCAGTACCCTGAAATGGGTATTGTTTAACCCTCTCCATTTCATCAAAGTAAGTAGTTCTATTCAGTGTTTTTAACATCCTGGAAGATGGAATAGAGAGTACTTACAAAATGCACGCAACTCAATGTGTAGTTTTGAGGAGGGGACAGAGTTTCAAGAAAGGGAAGAGAGAGTTTTGGAAGAATCAGAATTCAGAATAGTGTGACAAATGGGAAAGATTGTGTGGAATATTCACTAAGTGCAAGAGCAGCATGGTACATTTTAATGAAAATAAATCTAATGCACACATGCAGGATAAGGAATGTCTGGCCAAGAAGTTGTCCAGCAGAAAAGAATCATAAGAACACAAAAGATGGAGAATATGGGGTAAAAAAAAAACCAAAAAAAAAAACCAAAGGAAAAGAGGTTAAGAAAATATGACTGATGCAGAAAGGGTGGAGGAATTGGGTGTGTTAGATTATAAACATAGGACACGGAGAGCTCGGCAGAGCACCAGTCTGCCAGGACTTCCTGAAAAGTTCTGCCCATGATGCAGTTCCCTATCCCAATGAGTCAGGCAGCCACCGGTACACTTTTCCTGTCCTAAATGTAGAGTTAAACCAGACAATTCCCTGCTATGCTTTTCAGCCCTCCATGCCTATGATTCTCATGTCATCTACTTAGTGTTTCCTACTGCATTATTCCTATAAATTAAGATTACAGATATAAATATGTGTGTGCATCAGGCTCTTCAGTAAGTCCTTTGATTAAAGAACTTTTCTGTCTTTTTTTCTTTTCTCGTTACAGTGCTCGAAGATCTAACAGATCTAACAACAATTATTTCTAAATTATAAATAAGATATCCTTATTTCTTGTTGCAATGGAAGAGGGTTAAAATGCCATCAGTAGCAGCATAGTTCTGATATGATTTCTTCTAAAATAGAAAGAGGAGCAGGCCCAAATTTATGTGAACACACATACAAATACTGTGTGTTATTCCCTTTTATAAACTCTGCAGCCTCAACTATGGATATCAGTTTTGTATTCAAGGAACTGACTTACCAAGGGTATTTTAAATATTCTGATTTCGTTCTCAAAATAGGAGAAATGTAATTATTTTAGAGGAAGCAGAATTTCTGCAATTTATTCTAATCCACTTTCCTTCTGTAATCTTCTTTGCAAAAATACAGGCTGTAAAAAGAGAAACCCACAAGAATTATTTACATGCTTTTGACACAATCTGTGAATAGGCATGTTTAATGCTTCTGAAAAGAAGTCACTGTAATACAGTGCAAATTATTAATTTATGAATGTGGCACAATTGATAATACATGCTTACCGCAGCTGTGATTTTCTACTCTACTTGAATTTAATGCTTTTATTATCTTGCCTATGCGCCGAGTCTTGGCATATGTATGCAGATGTGTGCCATGAAGCCTTTGAAAATTTCAGGATTAGAGATAGCTAATCTCCCAGAAACATCAGTGGGAAGGAATACAGAAGGAATAGAAGCACAGCTATAGGTTCTCTTTTTTCTTATGTCATCTTTTAAAAAGGTGAAATTACAGCATAACATCTCTATCAATAGGCATTTATGTTTACATAGCATTATTTATCATTGTTAAGTCTTCATTTTTACTTTCCTCTGCCCACAAAGGGCTGTGAAGAAAACAGAGAGCACAGTTTTATAGAGATCCATTTATTAGACTGGATTTTACGAAGCAGCTTTTAAAACCTGAAGATAGAACATACCTTTTGCACAATATTCTGGAGGAAGTGAGTTATTCTGAAAACTGTTCAGAGTATTTTGGAGGAGTAGGCACAACAGCTTTTATTCTGAATAAATAATGAGGCTTGGGAACTTTCTTACAAAACAGTTTGTCACTGAAAAATACCATCTGGCTCAAATTTGGTGAGAGGTTTTATGAGACTTCATAGTTTCAGTAGTTGTGTTAAAAGCAGGTTTTAAGATTCAGGATATATGTTTTAGTTAAACTGAGATAGCCCTTCCTTAAAAAGGCAATACTTCCTTGATTTGGGCACTTACATGGAATGTGGAATAATTTCTACTGCTGCCTAATTCAGGCCATGGGCATGTGTCCAAGTCCTTCAAATATCTAAGGAAATGTCGTGTTTTGAAGCAGGAACATTGATGGAACAGTAAAATTAATCTTATGAAAAGTATTATCAGAGATACCTAAAAGTATAACTCTTCATTTCACATGACAGTTATTTTCAGCATGCAGAGAAACTCATTGGGCTTTAATACATATAGCTAAAGTAACAGTTATAAAACATAGCACTAAATAAAGCTCCTGTTGTGAGTAAAGACAATAAAGCAGTTTCATTTCAGTCATCTACACATATTCTTTTCCCTACAATCGCAGCATGAGGTAGAAATAGAGCTTAAAGAACAGACATAAACAGTTAAAAATATCCTGAAATATTTTTCTTTTATGAACTGTAAAGTTATTGCTTTCTATGTTTCAGTGTCTATTAAGATTTTTCTATGATTAAAATGAATTTCATGTCAAAAGAGATAAATTAGCATACTGACGTTATATGGTTATAGGAAACACACCGTAGTTCATTGATTAAACTGAAGTATTTTCAACAGATTGTTTAATAAATTTTAATCCAGGATTACATCACTTACATGAAAGTCCTAATTGTCAAAATGTTTCCTTAGCAGCCCTTTATTCAGGAGATTTAATGGTAGCCGACTTCTTACAAGACATCACAACAATAATGGATAATTCATTTTGCTAATACAAAATTAAAAAAACCAACACCTTTATAAGTGGAAGAGACAATTGCAATCTAAAAAGTACTTTTTCACTGTTCTGTTGTAGCTTTCAGTGAGTGCCAACTTGGTGATAACAGTATGTAAAGCAAACTGCAGTGTTCCAGCCAAATCATTAAGAAAATTTACTATGAAAATGCAAAGCCAAGACAGTGTTTTGTACTGTGATATGCACTCCAGATCTGAAAAATTCTTTCTCTATTAGACAAGTTACTACCGTTATGCCAAGATAAATAAGAGGTCTGATAAATGCTTCAAAATGAGAGGCTCAGTTGTTGCTTATCCAAATACTAAAGAACAGCAGAGTAAAAAGTTTTAGGCTAAACTCTTAGGTTCAGTAAAAGATAAAACTGAAATATATTTAAGACTCTGAAACACTACAGTGGAACAGTGTGGATACCTATATAACAGCGCAGTGACCGATCAGCAAAGAAAGCAGGTGTTGTGTTATTTTAACCGATGACAATAGAGGACTAAGATTTAAAACCATTAAAGAGTAGTCTTTGCTTTGTAACCCAAAGGGATCCAATGAAGCCTTTCCAGATGGAAATAAACAAAATCTTGGATGTGAGACTCAAACGCAGATATCACAATGGAAATAGCAGGCTCTATCCTTATAAAGAACATCTGTTGTGAAGCTGTTTACATTCCTACCAAAGTGGAAAAGAGTATAGCTAATTCTTGATTCCAGCCAGAAGTCAGACATGTTAGGGGGAGTACGAAGTTACTTTTTAGTGGTTTTTAATACATTATAAACACACACGGCTTTTCATTAACTCAGTTTTGTCACTTGAAAAAAAAGAAATAGGGATTTGGGGTACAGAGAATCATTTGCTTGCAATTTGCCAGAGATTTATTTCCACATTTTCTATTCTTTTCTATTTTACTACATGAACTTTTGAAGTTTATTTCATCCTTGTTGCAAGGAAGAAACAAGGTGTCCATTCATGAGTCCCTTGCTGAGCAGTCTACAAGAAATTAAGAACTTCCAGCCTGTGGGTTAGCAATTTTCTCTCACTCTGCCAGAGATAATAACTAGATTGTGCTTAACCTGAGTTTCTCAGGAAATTACAAATAGATCATAAATTATAGGTTATTACTGCGTTAATATTCCTCCTCTCTGCTGTCCAACCTAAGGTTTTCAGAAGTAGCTGAGGCTTTTTTCATTTGTTTTTTCTTTTCTTTTTAATATTGGGAACTCAAGTATATGTAAGAAGAGACCACAAAGTGTTTGTTCTGCTGTTCCTGTGTTCCCCCATACCCTCCCAGCCTGGGCAGGAGACAGGCAATCAAAGACAGAACTCCATCTTCCCCCTGTGGTGCAATGGGTGGCTAGCGGGAGGGGTAGAACAATCACATGAAATGTTCTTGATTTGCATTAAAACAACTTTATGACATGTTATCACCCTGCTTGCTGTATTTTAACAATGAAGTTTTAAATAGTAGAGCTAAAGCTTTGATTTTAAAAGCCACATTACAAAATTAATTTTGCATACATCTACCATTTTTTATGCCTACTTATGCCAAATTATTACTGGGCTTCTCACTATTTGTAGTCTCTCTCCATCAGCATTCCTGTTCAACACTGCATTCCAAGTCATTAGTGCTCACTCTTATATGCATATATATATACACACACACACAAACACACGTACACACACACACACGCACGCACATATAGATACTATTTCCCAGTAAAGTTTAGCTCAGACTTCAGCACTAACCACAAAACGATAGCTGTGAATTTATACCACAGAACAATTTGACTTTATTCCTTCATGTAAGGTAAAAAAAGGTTAGTGCAAAAATAGATGAAAGACCACCAAGAGCAAAGAAAGACCAAAGAGGTGTAGTTTGGGAAGAAGGTTGCTATGAGTACAACACTTCAAAAAGAGGCAGTTTAATTTGTATATGGAAAAAATAATACAGTGCTTAAGCACAAAAATGCAAATCTATGTGTAGCTGTAATCCTATAATTTCTAGTTTCTACTATATATTTTTCTGTGAAGACCGTATTGCATCATATAATTTTTATCCCACTATTTCTTTAACTTTGCCTTTTCCATTGTTGACTTTCAGAAAAACAATTTTTGAAATGATCTGACTGTATATGATTTTGAGATAAATTACACTAATAAATATTTTTATAGTGACTTGAAATTGCAAACAAAATCTTGCTTTCCTTCTTCCTATACAAACTCGAGAATAAACTTAGAGAAGAAACTTCACTACCAGCACAGCAGCCTGATTACAAAGGGCAATTACTAATTTTGAAGTACACTAGAGAGACATGACCTGATTACAGCACAGTGATTAAGATACAGATATAGATTAAGATTAGGATGTACTGATATGACCAACAGAATAAAATTAAAGTCACCTTTCTAATAGCTAAATGATTTACAAAAGATCTTTTACTTTCCAAATGTTGGAGTTGAGCAAAGGTAATGCACATTTTCTTTTATTCTAAAACATTTAGGTTCATATGATCTTGTATGTTTCCACGGGAGCCAGGTAAATACACACCTTTGAAGTAATGATCCTGATTCTGAAGGCACTTGTATATGTTTCACTTTATACAATCCTGAATTATTATATTGAGTTAATTTCCCCTGTAAAACTCAAGAATGTGTCAAATAGCTTCAGGAGTCAAAAGCTATGAAGCTTAATGTCAAATACTTGTTCCACTTTGAATTTTTTCAGTCTCTGAAGGAATCTTTTACAGAAGTAACTGTTAGTTGCACTGAATGGTCATTCTCAGACAGTGAGAAGTATAGTTGGAGCCAGACTCTTCTTTCTAGAGAGAACAGTCTCTTTGACATAATTAGAGGCATCCTCCACAAAACACAGTCGTTTCTTTAATAAGTGACACTGAACACCATCCCAGCCTACAGCAGCTTTCTGGGTTTGAAACACAAAAGTAGTCAAGTCTCAAAAACTTCAAAGACAGCTTTTCATTTTATTTTCTCCTTGATCCACTGATAGAACAGTTCATTTTCTTGAATTTTGTAAAATGACTTTTTCACTCATCAGACCTGTGTAACAAATCACTGTCTCAATCTTGTTCCTGTTTGATTCATCCGCTTTTCCTTTGGCCTTTGGATAGGAAGCTTCACTTCTGAAACATTTTCTAAATTCACTTTTGTGAACTTTTCTCCCTCAGTTGCGCTTTGTTCCATTTTAAAAAATAATTGCATTTCCTGCAACATAATGTGCTAGTTTCAGGGGTTTAAATTTCATCAAATTATCTTTCTTAGAGAGAGCAATGTCTTTTCTTTAAAAAGCACCATTTGATAACACACTATCAGCTATAACATGGTGCTTTTAAAGCAGTAAATTGTATAACGTAACATATTTCCAGGATTCTCAGTTTCATTTTGCTAACTTACAATGGTTTTTTCACTAGTAAGACATTGGTACTCTCATGTATATTTTTTTTTTTTTTTTTTGCTTTTTACAAAGATTTTCTAATTTTTGAACTTTGCTACTGCAGTCTGTTCTAAGACGGTATCTCCTCTGAGGACAACTCTTTAGCAAGACAGGACTGCCAATAATCCTGATCTTTTTCAATGTTAAAAAGGCTGGAAAGCTATAAAGTTCCACTCCTCCAGGCTTTTTCTGCCTCAAAGCTGATAGGCAAACTTCACGTAGATATTCCCAGTGCAGAATGTAGTTAATCCTTCTCAAGATGTAGGAACAAGCTCTGTTAAGATCAATTACATTTTCAACTGGGTATTTACATTTACAGTGTACAAACCAGAAAGCTGCAGAAGCTCGAAGCATAAACTCATACACATGTGTGTTGCAGGAGAGCATACAATGGGCTATGATATGATCTTTGCTTACTTAGACCAACTGGAACACAAACACTGTCATTTCACGTTAATGGTGATATGCAGCTGAGTCGAGTCTGACCATGGTTAGTTAAGTTTTGTGTAGTTAGCTTTGCTGTCTTGTTCTGTGTAATGGCTGATATTACCCCATTTCTTTAACTGCTAAGCTTAGAGATCAGTCTTCAAAAGATAAACAAATCTGACCAGATATAATATTTAAGAAGGTTGGTGATCACTCCATAGAAAAAGGCAGGTGTAAAAACTCAGCTTCTGAACAACACAAAATCAGTATAAAACATGCGGTCCCGGAGAAATAAAGTCAGAACTCCCCAGACTCTGAGTCAGAACCAATGTTCCACAAACACGCATAAGTTTGACAAGATTCAGAGTGTCAGCTGCCTTTTGCCTAGCCAAATATACTCTTTCTTGTGCTCCTACTGTGTTGCTTCTCTGCATGCGCGTTTCCATCTCCTGCATTCCCCCAGCCTGTCTTCCATGTTTCCCTCTGCCTGAGGTTCAGTCTTGTCCCCTTTCTTTCTGCAGGCCAAACGTCCCACACTGTCACCTCCTCCTCAGCAGCCGTGTCCCATTTACCATGGTCACTTCCCTCCATGGTCTGGGGTTTCTTTCCCAACCCCATGGAGGCAGAGCCAAGGGCAGAGCCTAGGCCTGGCTCAGCACAGAGCCCTGGAGGAAGGGCTGTGTCCGGGCCCAACCTCACCTTCCTCCAGCTCACCTCAGCTTCAACCAACCAACCCTCCACAAAGACAAGATCCACAGAGCCCACAGGCTCCACAAGAAGGCAGAAATGAACCTGGATGCCTTGTTCCAGCAAATACAGTTCA